>JASPKP010004010.1:15000-18495 GCA_030674155.1 Stramonita haemastoma | reverse complement strand
CCCAAACCCCCTTTAAAAAACCCCCCCAAAAAAAAGGGAAAAAAAAAAGGGGGGGGGGGGGAAAAAAAAAGGGGGGGGGGGGGGCCCCAAAAAAAAAATTTTTTTCCCCCCCCCCGGGGGGGGGGTTTTTGGGGAAAAAGGGGGGGGGGGTTTTTTTTTTTTTTTTTTCTTTTTTTTGTTTTTTTTTTTGGGTTTTTTTTTTTTTTTTTTAAAAAATTTTTTTTTTTTTTTGTTTTTTGGGGGTTGGGGTTTTTTTTTTCCCTTTTTTTTCCCCCTTTTTTTTCCCCCCTTTTTTTCCCCCCCCCCCCTTTTTAAAAAAATTTTTTAATTTTTAAAAAAAAAAATTTTTGGGGGGGTTTAAAAAAATTTTCCCTTTTTTCAAAAATTAATTTTAATTTTTTAAAAAAAAATTTAAAAAAAATTTTTTTAAAAGGAAAAAAAATTTAAATTTAATTTAATTTTTTTTTTGGGGTTTTAATTTTTTAAAAATTTTGGGGGGGGGGGGGTTTTAAAAAAAAAAAAAAAATTTTTTTTTTTTTTTTAAATTTTTTTTTTTTTTTTTTAAAAATTTTTTTTTTTTTTTTAAAGGGGGAACCCCCCAAAAAAAAGGGTTTTTTTTTTAACCCACCCCCCAAAAAAAAGGGGGGAAAAATTTTTAAAAAAAAAACCTTTTTTTTTGGGGGGGGGGGGGGGAACCCCCCCTTTTTTGGGGGGAAAAAAAATTTTTTTTTAAAAAAAACCCAAAAAAATTTAAATTCAAAAAAAAAAAAAAATTTTTTTTTAAAAAAAAATTTTTTTTTTTTGGGGTTTCCCCCCTTTTTTTAAAAAAGGGGAAAAAAAATTTTAAAAAGGGAACAAAATGGGGGGGGGGTTTTTTTTTTTGGGGGGGGGGAAAAATTAAATTCGGGGTTTTTTTTGATTTTTTTTAAGGTTTTTGGGGGGAAATTTTTTCCTTTTTTTGGGGGGGGGGTTTTTAAAAGGGGGGGGAAAATTTTTTGGGTTTTTTTTTGGGGTTTTTTTGGGGGTTTTTTTTTTTGGGGGGGGGTTTTTTTTTTCCCGGTTTTTTGGGGGTTTAAATTTTTTTTGGGGTTTTTTGGGGCGGGTTTTTTTGGGGGGGGGGGGGTTGGGGGGGGGGGGGGAGGGGGGAAAAAAGGGGCGGGCAGGGGGGGGGGCGGGGGGGGGGGGGGGGGGGGAAGGGGGGGGGGGGGGCCCGGGCGGGGGGGCGGGGGGGAGGGGGGGGGTTTGGGGTCCGGGTTTTGGGGGTTTTTTTTTCCCCCCGGGGGGGCCCCCTTTTTTTTTTGGGGGGGGTTTTTTGGGGGGGGGGGGGGGGGGGGGGGGGGGGTTTTTTTTTTTTTTGGGGGGGGTTTTTTCCCCCTTTTTTTTCCCCGGGTTTTAAAAATTTTTAAAAAGGGGTGGGGAAAAAAAAAGGGGGGGGGGAAAAAAACCGGGGGGGGGAGGGGGGGAAAAATTTTTAAAAAGGGGGGGGGGTTTTTTTTAAAGAAAAAAAAGGGGTTTTTTGGGGGGGGAACCCCCGGGGGGGTTGGGGGGGGGCTTTTCCCCCCTTTTTTGGGGGGTTTGGGGGGGGGCCCGGGGGGGGGGGTTTTTTTTTTTTGGGGGGGGGGGGGGGGGGGGAAAAGGGGGGTTTTTTTGGGGGGGGGGGGGGGGGGGGGGGGGGGGGTTTTTTTTAAATGGGGGTTTTTGGGGGGGGGGAAAGGGGGGGGGGGGGCCTTTTTGGGGGGGGGGGGGGGGGGGGGTTTTTTTTTTTTCCCCCCCCCCCTTTTTTTTTTTTTTTCCCCCCCCCCCCCCCCCCCCTTTTTTTTTTTTTTTTTTGGGGGGCCCAAAAAAAAAGGGGGGGCGGGGAGGCCCCCGGGGGGAAAAAAAAAAAAGGGGGGGGGTTTTTTCCCCTTTTTTTTTTTTCCCCGTTTCCTTTTTTTCCCTTTTTTAAATTTTTTTTTTTTTTTCCCCCCCCCTTTTTTTCCCTTTTTTAACCCCCCCCCCCCCTTTTTTTTAATTTTTTTTTTTTTTTTTAAATTTTTTTTTTTTTTTTTTTCCCCCCCCCTTTTTTTTGGGGGGGAAAAAAATTTTTTTCCCTTTTTTTTTTTTTTTCCCAAAAAAATTTTTTTTTTTTTTTTCCCCCCCTTTTTTTTTTTTTTTTAAAACCCCCCCCAAAAAAAATTTTTTTTTGGGTTTTTTTTAAAAAAAAAATTTAAAAAAAAAAAAGGGGAAAAGGGGGGGAAAAAATTTTTTTTTGGGGAAAAACCCCTTTTTAAAAAAAATTTTTTTTTTTTAAAAAAAGGGGGGGGCCCCCCCCCCCTTTTTTTTTTAAATTTAAAATTTTTTGGGGCCCCCGGCAAAAAAAAACCCCCAAAATTTTTTTTTCCCTTTTTTTTTTTTTTAAAAAAATTGAGGGAAGGGAAAAAACCCAAAAAAACCCCCCTTTTTTTTTTTTCCCCCCGGGGCCCCCCTTTTTTTTTTTTCCCTTTTTTTTTTTTTCCCCCCCCAAATTTTGGGGGTTTTTCCCCCCCTTTTTTTTTTTTCCCCCCCTTTTTTTTCCCTTTTTTTTTTTTTCCCCTTTTTTTTTTTTTTCCCCCCCCCCCTTTTTTTTTTTGGGGGGGGGTTTTTGGGGGGGGTTTTTTTTTTTTCCCCCCCCTTTTTTTTTTGGCCTCTGTTTTGTTTTTTGGAAGAGTAAGTCAGTGCATGTCACTAAAAGGTGATAAACCCCCAAAAACCGCATGCAATCGTCGCACATACGATGCACAAAAGTCGCCCTGTCTTGATTTTTGCTCTGTTGTCGGTTGTCAGTTGTTGTCTCTGTCAGTCTTGTTTCTGTTGTCTGTCTTCCCTCTTTTCTTTTTCTCCCCTTTCCTTTTTTCCTTTTTTTTCTTCCCCCTCTCCTCTCTTCCTCTCCTTTTTTTCTCTCTCTTCTCTCTCTCTCTCTTTCTCTCTCGTGTGGGTTGTGTGTGTGTTTTGTGTGTTTTGGGGTGTGTGTGGTGTCTGGTCTGTGTCTGTGTCTTTCTCTGTCTCTTGTCTCCTTTTTTTTGTTTTGTGTGTGTGTGTGTGTTTGCTGTCGTTGCAAATGCGTGCGGGTTTTGGTTTTCATGTTATGTTCGTGTTATTTTTTTTCATTAAATCATCATATGCATAGTGAATTTCGTTGCATGGTAAACTGTGTGTTTCTTTTTTGGGATGTTGGGATTTTATAAGGGGGGGAAAAAAAACTGAAGCTGTTGATAAATTTAAGGGCAAGTAGATTTTTGACCCTTGTTTTAGTTTTTTTTTTTTAAAAATAGTGTCCGCAAAGGAGGGGGAAGGTGGTGGAGGGAAAGGGAAGTGTGGAAAATTTGTCAGGGAAACATATGTTTAGGCAATGGCCCTGTCAACTGTAAGGAATGCCAGAATCTGAATTAGCATTAAAAAAATCGTCATAGAGGAGGGGGGGCGGGAAAGGGGGGAAGAGAGGGGGGAGAGGGGGGGAAAAAGAGGAGGAATGGGGTT
>JASPKP010004009.1:7500-18497 GCA_030674155.1 Stramonita haemastoma | reverse complement strand
GTGTGTGTGTGTGTGTGTGTGTGTGTTGTGTGTGTGTGTTGGTGTGTGTGTGTGTGTGTGTGTGTGTGTGTGTGTGGTGTGTGTGTGTGTGTGTGTGTGTGTGTGGTGTGTGTGTGTGTGTTGTGTGTGTGTGTGTGTGTGTGTGTTGTGTGTGTGTGTGTGTGTGTGTGTGTGTGTGTGTGTGTGTGTGTGTGTGTGGTGGTGGTGTTGGTGTGTTGTGGTTTGTGTGTGTGTGTGTGTGTGTGTGTGTGTGTGTGTGTGTGTGTGTGTGTGTGTGTGTGTGTGTGTGTGTGTGTGTGTGTGTGTGTGTTTATATCGAGGATAATCGTATAAGAACTCTTCTGCTTTTTTACTTCAGTCCCCGTGTGTATGCAGTTGTGTAAATCTTGTCATCTGTTCCCACCGGCACAAGATGGCCTACTCTTACGAAAAGCGGAACAGGATTTAACGTGTGCGCAAGATGATCTGCGTGCATTCGAACACGGGGCCTACGTTTAAAGTCTCATCCGAAGGACTTTGTTTATTTTTTTATTATTTTTATTTTATTCTTTTATATCGAGGATAATGGAATAAGCACTCTTGTGCTTTTTTACATCCAGTCTCAGTGTGTATGCAGTTTTGTAAATGTCATCTGTTCCGAACGGCACACGATGACCTACTCTTACGAAAAGCGGAACAGGATTTAATGTTTGCGCAAGATGGTTTGTGTGGGGTGTGGGGTGTGTGTGTGTGTGTGTGTGTGTGTGGTGTGTGTGTGTGTGTGTGTGTGTGTGTGTGTGTGTGTGTGTGTGTGTGTGTGTGTGTGTGTGTGTGTGTGTGTGTGTGTGTGTGTGTGTGTGTGTGTGTGTGTGTGTGTGTGTGTGTGTGTGTGTGTGTGTGTGTGTGTGTGTGTGTGTGTGTGTGTTTGTGTGTTATTCTGTGTGTTTCTGTGTGTTTGTGTGTGTGTGTGTGTTTGTGGGTGTTTGTGTGAGGGTGTGTATGTTTGTGTGTGTGTTTGTGTGTATGTGTGTCTATGTATGTGTGTGTGTGTGTTTTAATAGCAAACTGCACATACCTTTTTTTTTCAAATATATTCATTTACAGCTTTCCCACAAACTTAAAAATAAATCTTTAATAAAGTATGTGTTGTGTGTGTATGTGTGTGTGTGTGTGTTGTGTGTGTGTGGTGTGTGTGTGTGTGTTTTGTGTGTGTATGTGTGTGTGTGGTGTGTGTGTGTGTGTGTGTGTGTGTGTGTGTGTGTGTGTGTGTGTGTGTGTGTGTGGTGTAAAGACATCTGCGTCTTAGAGCAAGAACGGTTCATGGACAGAGCAACCTTTTTTTTCAAAATTTTCAAAATACACTCATTTGAAAAATTTGAAAGGTCAGAGGAAATCGAGGATTGAATGTACTTGTTCCAGTTTTAGTAAGAGAATCAATAATATGGATGTGATATATATTGTGGTATGTTTGTGTTGGGATACATGTAGACGAAAGTGCATAACTGCATGTTTACAATTAGTGGTCTGGTTTTGCCTGATATTTTCTTGCAATCTGCCCGTGAACCTCTAAGGAAGAAAAGATCACCTAGAGATAATCTTGTCTTGCCTGATAAGTGTGCTTCCAGATGTTAGCAAATTTTATGCAAAAACGCTACTTCATTACAAAAGACCTTTCTTGCATGAGAAAAGTGCTCAATATCATATGTAATTCTAAGTATTTTTACCACACTACTAGCTTTTGTTCCGGCAGACTTCATATCTTCAAGCCAGGCTACCCTTTGCAGGGCTGTGGTGTCCCACAAGAACAGCGCCACCCTTATCCAAGATGCTAGTAAAATGTTATGCGTATAGTAGAGCACTCTCACTGTGCTGTGGGCTGTGTTATTGCGGAAAAGTCTCTTTTTGTAGTTTATTTTATATTTTATACCACATTAGGTCACAGCAGATTTCTCTGCGTAAAATTCGGGCTGCTCTCCCCGGGGAGAGCGCGTCGCCACAACTGCTGCTCCTACCTATTTTTTTTCCCCTCAGGGATGGTGTCTAAATGACGCCTGTGTGCATTTTTTCAAAAAAGTTTTCATCCGCTCCTACAGGCACACGACGGCCAGCTCTTCCGAAAGGCGAAACAGGATGTTAACGTGTTCGCAACATGTTCTGCGTGCGTTCGCACACAGGGCCACGGTTTATCGTCTCATCCGAATGACTGACATTCAGTTCGATTTTTCGTCAAGCTGGGAAGAAAGGGCGATGCTGGGTACGAACCTAGAAACTCACGGTTTACATATTGGCAGGCGAACGTTTTAACCATCCTGACATCTTCCTTCCGGGGTGCGATGGGGCTCGAAACCGGCCTTTTGTCACCTTTTCTCCATATGCGCCTTATTCTTCTCTTTTCATTATTTGACGATGTTTAATGGTGATGAAGATGATCCCCCCCCCCTGAGAATAAGGCAAATATAGAGAAGTGATGAAAGGCTGGTTCGAGTCCCATCGTACCCCTACTTTTGCACAGTAACAAGACAGATAGAATGAATGAATTTATAATCTTTATTTTTTAAGGGTAACAGGGTAAACAATTACATATTTTATTTCAACCGGCCATTGCCTTGATTTGTCAAAGAGACACACAGAGTCAGAGACACAGAGAGACAGACAGAGTCAGACAGACAAAAGTGTGCACATGTATCCAAGATCTTGTGCATATACTTCACACTTGCAAACACCCAGTCATTCATAAACAGACCTTTGAACAAAGACTTTGCTCAAATTTTGTTTTAATTTTTGGTCTTGCTTTTCGTTTAAAGTACATATTAACAAGTTTTGTCAATAGTTTTCAGTCATTCCGAGCTTAAAAAAATATTTTACTACAGCAGCCAGCCGGCTACCCAACCCTAACTCCAGCTTCTGTTTTGGCTGAAGGGGGAGGTAGGCTTTTCCCAGTGCTCTGACCAGCAATGACACAATCACCAACCCATTGATATTTGTTCGCTTGTCCATTATGCCATCATGTAACATATCTCAGACCACAGCAACGTGTTCATTCCAATCTGCTTTTAAAACACACAAGGGACAAAAAGCTTAATCCCAGCCATGCTATCTTTACAGCCAGAAAACGCCCCGAGTAAATAAGTGCAACACATCATCTTGTAAGTTTTACAGAAGAAGGAGTTGTACACAACTTGCATTTTTCTTAAGAAAGTTGTGTAGTCAAGTGCCATTGGTGTGTGCTCACCACTTGATTTCTAAACATTCAGAACAACGTTTTAATCAGTTTTGTATAGAAGTGTTATAAAATACAGGAAAAAATGGAAGCCATATTTGTTACACAAAACTATTGTTGGTATTCTAAGGACACAAAGCAAAAGCAAAATGCGACATTTTCTTCACCCATTCAGATGGACGTTTGGATCTTATCTCACATAATAATAACAGTAGTCCAATTGTAATGCAATTCTATTCATACCATGGCACATTTACAGTTCAGATTCTAGAACTAATTTAAATGGGCATGAGGCAAAAAGTAACATTTGGGGGGGGGATGTTTTTTTTAATGAAGTGCACTAATCGACCATGGAAACCACTGATAGGATCTGCAACCCATAAACAAATGAGAACAAACAAACAAAAACTAATATGCTACTGAACGATGGGGGTTCCATTTCACCATTTCTTTGGAGCAAAATTTATATCTGCCATCCTTTGGCAGAAAGATGGTTTTCTTCTACCAGAATTGGAAAACAACAAACGCCAAATGTTGTTAAATAAAAAAAAAGTAGATAGAATCGTTTTAATCAAAGGATTGTAATATTCAAGTGACATTGATTCAACATTTCCTCTTCATCACTTAAAAAAGGGTAAATCTCTATATAGCTATAAAAGTCCAATTTTGATTACAGCTCCAAATCCAACAATTTTACAAAGTTTTCGTCAAAATTTCACTCAGAAAGAACTTTATTTGCCATAACTTGACTAATAAATTTTTGCAATGGATAATATCTGATTCTGATTTCTGCCTTTGTCAAAGGTCAGTACATGACTACATTTTATTTTTGTAATGGTATTTGATTCCCCAATTAAAAAAAGGAAAAATCAAGGGCCAGCCACACATACGTACTTAACGGACTCCTAGAAACCATGGAAAATTTGAAATGAAATCTTTCAGATACGTTCATTTTTTCATCAGATGTATTGGTGTAAAATCTGTTGTCCATCTGTTAGCGGAAATCCAATACACAGATCTGCCACCATTATACACTGGCGTAATTTTAATACAGAGGCAAGCATAGAACCTGGTCCTGTTTATATTACATTGGATGCCTTTTAAAAAAAATAGAAGAAGAAAAAAAAGAAAGATGAAAGGCACTTTCATATACACTTCACACATCACTATATAAACTAAACAAACCTACCTATATCAATGTCTATGCAGGACTAGATGTTTTCATCTGACATTCCATTAAACCCTAATCTTGCCAACACTACAAAACTAAAAAAAGAATGAATGTGGTGCTCTTGTATTCAATCTATTTAAGTAATAAACGTAAAAAAAGTCTTTTGTATTTCTTGCTTTCAATGTCATTAAAGTCGAAAAATATACTATTAGATGCCTTGCCTTGCTCATTTTCAAACACATGACTGCATGGACCCATGAGATTTAAAAAATCAAACAGTCTTAACCACTCAGCCATAATATCAGTCACTGCTTTATTTCCTCTAAGTTGTTTCTCTAAAGATAGAATACTTAGCATCATTGATTGTTCATGTTTATAGAGGCAGGTTGGTCAGAATGAGCTATTCAACGTTTTGGTGAAGAGAATTATACGTGTTCATGGACTTTGTAGTACCTGTTCCAGAAATATTAAAACGTAATTAATAATAAAAGACGTTGCATGCAAGTGAGAGACCAGTTTGATATGTCAGTATTGATATCTCGTTTCACATGAGACATTGGGTAACGGTTAACAGGCTTCCAGACCCTATGCTGCGATAGTCTAATGGTCAGAACATTGCGCTGGAAATTTAAGGACTCGGGTTCAATTCCTGGTTGAGGAGATTTTTCCCTTGAGTAAAAATCAGTGCTGACTCCACTCTCGCCAAAAGTCCTTCGGATGAGACTATAGGCCTAAACCGAAGCCCTGTGTGCGAACACGTTAAATCCTGTTCCGCTTTTCGTAAGCGTAGGCCACTGTGTGCCGGTGGGAACAGATGACAAAATTTACAAATGGATACACACAGGGACTGGATGTAAAAATGCACATGAGTGCTTATTCCATTATCCTAGATATAAAAGAATGAATAAATAAATACATAAATAAATAAATAAATAAATAAATAAATAAATAAATAAATAATAAATACATGAATAAATAAATAAATAAATACATAAATAAATAACATAATAAATACATAAATATGCCGCCATTGGGGAGGGAGGTGTCAGAGACCACAGCTTTTCAGGAGGCCAGTGTTTTGAAAGGGGCACCAATCTCCTCTCGCTCCCTGCTTTATCTACACTGTACCGAAAGAGGGCAGGACCATTTTACAGTCGAGTCATATGAAACATTATAATGTTTAACAGAATTTGTGTAGATAACGTTTCCATTTTAGTTCATCTTCGTTGGTGATACTCTCTGCCTCAATGTCTCTGTGTCTGTCTATGTCTCTGTCTCTCTCTCTGTGTCTCTGTCTCTCTCTGTCTCTCCTCTCTATCTCTCTATATGTCTCTATCTGTTTGTCTCTCTCTGTTTCTCTCTGTCTCTGTCTCTGTCTCCGTCTCCGTCTCTGTCTCTGTCTCTCTCTCTGTCTCTGTCTCTGTCTCTGTCTCTCTCTCTCTCTCTCTGTCTCTCTCTCTCTCTCTCTCTCTCTCTCTCTCTCTCTCTCTCTCTCTCTCTCTCTCTCTCTCCTCTCTCTCTCTCTCTCTCTCTCTCTCCTCTCTCTCTCTCTCTCTCTCTCTCTCTCTCTTCTTATCAATTCTCTAATCAATTTTTGTTATTCATTCATTTATTTAGTTAGTTAGTTAGTTACTAAATTTATGTTTAGTCTAAAATGTTGCAAACATTCTAATCAGATGTATGCTAATACCATAAGTGAATGTTATAATCGTTGTGCTTGGAAATGTTTTCAGGTACATTCTTGGAATGGATTGGGAACGAAATTAATGTGTGGGGGAGGGGGGGGGGGGGGATAGCGAGTGTGTGAAATTGTAATGGGTCCGGTGGCCTTCTACAATAAAATCGTTCAGAGTTCAGAGTTCAGAGTTCTCTCTCTCTCTCTCTCTCTCTCTCTCTCTCTCTCTCTCTCTCTCTCTTCTCTCTCTCTCTCTCTCTCTCTCGGCTCTCTGCGGTGTGTGGAGCAGAGATGGACGTGCTCTAATGGTGCTCTCATTTTTCATGAAAAGTGACTGTGTTTGTGCATGTACTGGGACGACTTTTTGCAACAGTGTCGATGTAGGTTTGGTGCATACGATGATACTATCTGATTTTTTCCAAGGTCAGTGATTAGGCTGGAATTAACGTTTTTATTAATTATACAGGATGTATAGAAGGATTTGGATGTGAGTTCAAATCATACTTGACAAAAACTAAAGGGGAACCACCAGTGAAAAAATGCACGTGCAATGTGACGTTGGTTGGGGTGCACTTACACTGCAAGCACAAAGCTGGCTGTTGTCCTGAAACTGCAAGTAGTCCTTGACCTTTGTTTCCTTTCTGGTTTGGTGCTAGTGTACCGTTAAAAAGGGCAGAGAAGAATAGGCGCTTGAAAAAAAAAAAAAAAAAAATGTCCCAAGGCGAAATGTTTACAACACCAGCAAATCTAATGCATATGATGAACTGGCGGTTTTCTCAGATTCAGCAGGGACTCCTTTTACATTCAGACGGGATAAAGAGCAGCTTAGAAGATAAGTTTAATGCTTTAGATGGAAGAATATCTCTTTTCATGGAAGAAATAGTTTCACTGAAGGAGGGTGTGTCACAAAATAGGGATGACATCAATGACCTACAAGAAGACAGACAAGTGATGTTTGACAGACTTGAAAAACTAGAGAGAAAAATTGAATTCATGGAGCAAAGTGCAAAAGCCAACAATGTAAAGTTCATCAATGTGGAAGAACATGAAGGAGAAACTGAGCACACTATCACACAGTACATTGTTGACATTCTTAATGACCACGCCCTTACTTGGATTGGCGCCATGAAGACCTCGCAAGAGCTTACCGCATTGGAAAGCCCCGTTCTTGGAAGGGTGAACCAAGACCCATCATCGTGCATTTTTGCCGATGGTCGGACAAGATGGCGGTGATGGGAGACAGGGAACTACGGGACAGGCTCAGAAAGAGTGGTATCAAGGTTTCTTCTGACCTCACCACACATCAGAGGGAAATCATCAACTTCCATCAAGGCCAGGGGAAAATAGCCTATTTTCACCATGGAAAACTGCATGTAAAGGACAAGCAGCAATCCAGTCAATGGCATGAAGATCAGAGGGGAAACTTCAGGTGGCGATCTCATTATCAGCAAGAAGAGGACTGGCCTCCAATTTCGGACAGAGGGAATGGCTCATACCACAGAGGTGTACGTCCGGTGTTTCCAGACAATCATCAGTCTGGGAAGCAGAGGGCTCAGAAGAACTACGGTCCTCTGCAGGTTGAAGAGGACCAGCAGCGTGACGACCACCAGTCACCAGGCTACAATAGATCCTGGCAGAGGAGCTTCAGACCTTCTCGGCAGTATGAGGCTCAACAGAACATCCAGGAAGCAGCCAGAAGACAGCCTGCCAACCACTACCACACTGTCAGCAGGGATGACAGTAGACAAGCTCCATGGAAGACTGCTCATCAGGACAGGAGAAGGGGCAGGGCTGTGCCGCTTGTTCCAGGACCTCATTCCTATAGTGGGGCAGTCAGTCAAGAAAGTCATGCAGAGGCAAAGAGAATGATTTCCGTGAAAGAAAAAATCCTAAACACAAACTTCTCACAACAAAACACAGTCCCACCTGGTCAAAAGCAAAACTCTGCAACTCATACATGCAGACCTCAGCAAAACAAAAGAAAAGTTGTGACCAGTGTACATGACAACAGTGACTGTGACAGGGATGAATATGAAAACTATAGCCAACAAGACAATGTTACATATCTTTACCTTGATTCAGAAGGTTTAAACAGACAACTGACTAATGACAACCTTGAAGGCACAGATGATGGTATTCTTGATGAAGTTGTGATGGAAGTGAAGGACGATGACTACATACTTGACAAAACTGAGACTGCTGATGACATACCTGACAAAGCAAATGATGACATAACTAACCAAGAAGAAAACAGAGACTGTGAAACAACTGACAATAGCACCATGACTGTCAACAATAGAACACAGATGACTGAGTCAGTTAACATTGAATCAGAGTATGACAAAACAGGCGATAATGAAAGCACTGGCAGCAAAACAGAAAATACAGATGGTTTCTTACAAAGCAGAATGTGTACTAATACTAAAAGACCTTGCAGGCAAGATGTTTCAGGTATTGCAGGTGAACCACAGAGCAGTGACCCACCACAGAAACAGAGAGGAAGGCAGACCAGGCAGTCTGTTAGCACAAAGCAGGCTCCACGACCCAGACGTGCTGCCTCTCAAGCAGGTCCTACTAAGCCAGGCTGCCGTAAAGTGCCAGCAAGGTCTGGCAGCCAAAGCAGCATTACGGAGTCTTTTAACAGACTACATTCTGGTGATAGGGGAAGTGGCAAAGACATGACCCCAAGGTCAACAGCCAAATCTAATAATGAGGATAGCCCATGCATGTCCAAATAGGGATTCGGCCGGGCCAGAGAATCTCATTGTCAATGGCAGAAGAAGGTCTCTGCAGCTACAACTAATATCAAGGGTTTAGAGGCAGGGCCTGATCAAGGTTTCAATACTTCCGGCATACATTTTCTAAACTATAATGTAAATGGTCTTTTGCCTAAAATTGACAACATGGATTTTGTTAATTTTTTGCTTAGATATGATATAATTTGTTTAACTGAAACCTTTGTTGCATCTAATGTTGACTTTCCCATTTTCAGGGATTATGTAATGTTCATTTCAGGGGCAACAAAACTGTCTCATTAAGGAAGATATTCGGGAGGGGTAATTCTTTTTGTCAGAAAATCCATTGGAACCTTTGTGGAAAAAATTGATGTTGGTTTTGACAATACTATTGTTGTAAAGTTGCACAGAGACCTATTGGGTAATAGTAAAGATATTATGTTAGTTTGTACATATATTCCTCCTTATGACTCTGTATTCTGGAAAACCAAACAAGGGGTGTATGGTATGGAAGATTTGGAACAGTGTATACTTGAGCTTCAGAGCTCGTATGATGACTTTAATCTGTTGATAACAGGGGATTTAAATGCTCGAACAGCTAACCAAAATTACAATGTGGGGGATGACTTTGATGATTTTGAAAACTTGTACTCTTTTTCAAATTTCCAATTGCCTAGAAAATCACATGATACGGAAACTAATGTTTTTGGTAACCAGTTAATTGAAGTTTGTAATATGTTTGATTGTGTTATTTTAAATGGGCTTTGTAATGCAGGATTTGATGATAGTTTTACTTTCATAGCGCCTTCTGGGTCTAGTACAGTCGACTACTTTATTGCCTCCCTAGATCTATTAGCATCTGTTCACATACCTTCTCTAGTTATAGAAAGTATAACAGAATCAGATCATCTTCCGGTTTGTATGAAGATAGAACCTGTTAATAATGTTGCTGTAAATTTTTGCAATCAGGCATCTAAAATGGAAGTGACTTACGAAAAACTTATATGGAATGAGAATAAGAAAGATGATTTTCTTAAGGCATTAAACAGTACTGAAATACAGACTAAATTTACAAAGGCCATAAGTACTATTGAAAACGATATAGAAGATGCCTTAAATATATTTGTTGAAAGTTTGAAAGAGGCTAGTATATGTATGTTTAAAAAAGTTCAACAGCATAAAATGAAAAAGTCTGAATGGTTTGATGATGAATGTAAAGCTGCCAAAAAAGAAAGTAGATCAAAGTTAAACAATTTCAGGAAAACCAGAAATGAAGAGGATAGACAAAGTTATATTCAGAAAAGGAAAATCTATAAGCGTTTGCTAAAGACAAAAAAGCAAGGTTACAGAAGAATGAAAGCAGATTCTTTAGCAAATAACATTTCAAATTCTTCTTATTTTTGGAAAGAAGTAAGGAGCATGGGGTGTGTGGAAATCGTGCAGTGATTTATAACAATATTAGTACGGAAGACTGGTTTAACCATTTCAAAAACGTCTTTCAGAACCTTGAAGAAACTGTGGAAGAAAACGATGTCGATATAGATTTAAAGGAAGGAACGGAACATAGTTTAAATAAAGACATATCAGAAACTGAAGTAGTACACGCAATATCTAAACTAAAAATAGGGAAAGCAAGCGGAATTGACAATATATCAGCTGAAATGTTGAAGAATGGAGACAAAGCTGTACTGGGGTTTATGGTAAAATTCTTTAACACTATTTTTGTTTCAGGTGTGTATCCCAAGGACTGGTCAAAAGCCATAATAATACCCATTTACAAGAAAGGGGATCCTGATAATACAGATAACTACAGAGGAGTGTCCTTGTTAAGTATCCTTTCTAAATGTTATACAACAATATTAAATTCAAGGCTTTATAACTGGTTAGAAGACAATAATATGATTTCTGAGAATCAGGCAGGTTTTCGTAGAGGATATTCAACTGTTGATCAAATATTCAATCTATATGCAATTGTCCAGAAATGTATGATGAAGAAAGGCAGAAAATTATATGTGGCATTTGTTGATTTTAAGAAAGCTTTCGATTCTGTACATCATGACAAACTCCTTCAATGCATGAGAAAACAAGGTGTGAATGGAAGGTTTTTGGCTTCTTTGAAAGCAATGTATTTTTCTTTAGTCTCATGTGTACGTGCGAATTGTGAACTTACTGATTATTTTGAGTGTCCTGTTGGAGTAAGACAAGGTTGTGTTTTAA
>JASPKP010004008.1:0-18497 GCA_030674155.1 Stramonita haemastoma | reverse complement strand
CAATACGGGGATAATTTTCTTTTTTTTTTTCTTTTTTTTGTTGCCGATTGAGTGTTTTTAAGTAACCTAAGGCACAGTGTATCCCCCCCCCCCAAAAAAAAAAAAAAAAAAAAAAAAAACAGAAAAAAAAAAGAAAGTTCTAAGTGCTGGTTCTTTTCTGTGGGTTATGTTAAAAAAAAAAAAAAGGAAAAAAAAAGAAAGAAACTTTAAGTCTGGTTCAGTGGCTAGGTTTAAAAAAAAAGTCACTCTGATAGGGAAGAAAAATCCCCATTAAAACAGGAAAAGAAAATGGGGGGAGCCCTTGCGGCAATGCGTTCCTGCGGGGTGGGGGGGCAGCCAAAATTTCACCAGAAAAAATCGACCTTGACTAATATAATACGATTCGATACGATGAACCACGCAACAAAACACAGTACAATGCGATTTAATACAATAAAAATCATTTACAAAAATACCGGGGAAATACACCACACCACACCACACCACACCAATCACTAGGCACCTAGGCTAAAACATTTCACTAAAACCAGTCCTACGGTCCTTCGGATAAACTATAAACCGGGGCCCGTGTGCGAACGCACGCAAAAACATCTTGCGCACCGTTAAATCCTGTTCCGGTTTTTTTGAGTAGGCCATTGTGTGCCGGTGGGGCAGATGACAGATTTACAAAACTGCTGCACACAGAGATTACGTAAAAAAAACAAAGAATGCTTATTTCCCTTTTTCCTCGAAATAAAAGATTAAAATAAAAATAATTTTTAAAAAAAAGAAATAACTACCTACACTACACTACACTACACTACACTCACTACACTTTTCACTACAACACCACACCAACACCACCTACACTACACACTACACCACACACACCACCCACCCACCCAACCTAACTACACTACACTACACTACATCACTACACTACCTACCTACACTACCACACTACATACAACACACATTTAAGTCGTTATTTAGAGCAGAATTGTAATGGCTATCCATCCACAGCCTCCCCTCTCTCTTCTCTTTTCTCTCTTCTCTTCTTCTCTCTCTCTCTCTTTTCTCTCTCTCTGGATGGGAAAGAAGTGAATGAATTTATTAATAAAATGAATGAATGTTTTTATCGGAAAATAAAGACATTCATTCATTCTTTCATTCATTCATTCATTCATTTCTTCCTCCTCATTTTGCACCACTTGCGGAAAAACCTGTTTGTACCCCAGAAAGGCCATAAGGAAAAATGACAACAACAACAAAAACAACAACCAACAATAATAATAAAAAAAATAATAATGTAAAAATGTGATGATGGTGATGATGGTGATGTGCTGCTGCTGCTGCTGCGGCTGCTGGCTGCTGCTTGCGGCTGCTACTACTAACTACTACTACTACTCTATCTATCTACTACTATATACTAAAGTGATGATGATAAAGATGATGATGATGATGATAAAAGGATGATGATGATGATGATGATGATTTTTGTTTTGGATGATACTACTACACTATACTCTATACTACACACTATACTACTACTATACTACTACTGTGGTGATGATGATGATGATGATGATGTTGATGAGATGATGATGTGATGATGAGATTGTAATAACAAAATATGAAGAAAAAAAAAGAGTAATAACTTACGAAGGTTGTGATAACGACGACGCGATGTGATGACGAAGATGATGTGATGATGATGTGATGATGATGTGATGTGATGTGTGATGATGTTAGTTTTTTTATTTTTAAATTATCTTTGTCACCTTTTTTTTTTCTTTGTCATCCAGTTGGGGGGGTTGTTTGTTTGTTTGTTTGTTTGTTGTTGTCGTTGTTGCTGTTGTACATCCTGTCTTCTTTCTTGTTTTTTTTTTGGGGGGGGGGGGGGGGTTACGTCAGCTCATTAAAAGAAAAAAAAGGCATCTTCCATGTTTAATTTTTGTAACCTACTAGTAAGTTTTTTATGCCTTTGATCCCCATCACTAAAGTTTTTATCCCGTAACCTCATATGCATTTGCACTCACCAAAACCCACCCACCTTTAACACACTCTCTCCTCCTCTCCTCTCTCTCTCTCCCCTCTCTCTCTCTCTCTCTCTCTCTCTCCCCTCTTGTCACTGCCAGCCTGCCTCCGGGAAGCCTGCCGCTGTCTCTGTCACTGCAGCCCGCCTGCCTGAAGCCCCCGCCTCTGTGGTGTGTGTTGGGTGTGTGTGTGGTTTTTGGTGTGTGTGTGTGTTTGTGTGTGTGTTGTGTGGTTCTCTTTTCTCTCTCTCTCTCTTCTCTTTTCTCTCTCTCCCCTTCTCTCTCTCTCTCTCTGGAGTTAACTCAGGCCGACTCCCCTCTCCCCCAAAGTCCTTTTGGGTTTATCTATAATTATAAACAGGCCCGTGGCGAATTTGCGCACAGTTAAAAAACCTGTTCCGCTTTTCGGAAGGAAAGGGCCCTTGGTGCCAGTGGGAACAGATGACAAAATTTACAAAGCTGAATACACACGGGGACTAGATGTAAAAAAGCAATGATGCTTTTTCTATTATTTGGATATAGAGAAAAAAAATAAATAAATAAAAAAAATAAATAGATATCCCCCCCCCTTCCTCTCTGCTTTTCTGTCCTCTGTCTGTCTTCTCTCTCAGTTATATATATATTTTCTCTCGTTGGTTTTTGTCTGTATGTTGTCTGTTGCTGTTCCCTCAAATTTCACAGGAGCAGGAATACGCAGAAATAACCACAAAATCGTTTATTTCCCCTTCCCCAAACAAGGTTTGTGCTGGGTGGTTTTTTGTATAGGAAGTGACAGGAGAGAAAGGATGGGGGGAAGGAGGGAGGGGAGGGTGGGGGGGGAGGGAAAAAGAAAATTTAGCACAAGAAAAACAGTGTTTTTGAAAGAAACAATACAACCTGAAAAAAAAAAATAATAATAAAGAAAAAAAAAGTAAGAACAACAAAAACAACAACAATAACAAAACAACAACAAAATGAAGTAGAATTTTCGGCCCCAAAACCCCCTGACAACTCCCCTTCAAAAAACTACAATCGAAAAGAGGTGGTGTATTGTGTGTGTTGTGGTGTGTGTGTGTGTTGGGGGGGGGGGGGGGGGGGGGGGTGGCCCACAAACCACTTTCACCCCTCCTACTGCAACAGCTTCTGAAAATTAGTCCCCAACCACCTTGTTTTAAAACCATAAAACGGGCGACGCCCCAGGGGCGGTCCTTGGTTTGAACAGGGCCTGGGTCGAGAGGCTCTTTTTTTCTTCCTGGAGTATTTTCTAAAGTGGGGGTTGACACGTCACCCGCTCCGCACTGCATGCTCCTAAGGAGGAGGAGGGGTAGGCTTGTTAAACAGGGGGGGGGTGTAAACATTTGGGCAGATTCATTAAAGGTTTTTTTTTCTTGTAGTTAAGATGCTAAAAGGGCTGGAAAGAGGGCGTGGGCCTTTTTTGGGTGGGGTTTTTTTTTTTTTGGGGTTTTTTTTTTTTTGGGGGGGGGGGAGGGGTTGTAAGGAAGAGAGAAAACAAATATTTTTTCAAGAAGGATTTGCTTCAAACTAAGGGTTGAAGTAGTAAGGCTTTTGTATTCTGGATAGCCTAGGGAGAGATTTGGGGTACGTAGGTCTAGGGCCTTGTAAGAAGATAGTCTGATTTATTTAGTGGGTGAAGGGCAGTGTGGAGAGAGAGAGGAGAGAGAGAGGGAGAGGGGGGGAGGAGAGAGAGAGAAGGGGAAGAGGGGGAGGGGAGGGAGAGTAGAAGGGGGGGAAGAAGAGAGAGAAAAAATTTGGCTGTTTTGGCTGCTTAGGGTTTAAGATGGAGGGGGGTCTGGGGTATTTGGGAAGTGTAAGTGGGGAAATTCCCTACCCATAAAAAAATTTGGGATTTTTTGAGAGAGAGAGAGGAGAGGAAGAGGAGGAAAAGGGGGAGAGAGAGAGAGGAGGAAAAAGGAGGAGAAGGAGAGAGAGAGAAGAGACATCGCTTTCCCTAATAAGGCTAAGTATGCACCCCAAAAATGCAAAAATAAAAGAAGAAGAAAAAGTGTGAAAACCTACTCAATTGAGAACTTCATTTACTCTAACCTTAAACCATTGTAATGTTTTTTTGTGGGTTTTTTCCTTTTTTTCCATTCCACAGCAATCAAGCCCCAAGGTTTCACCAAGGGTGAGATTTTTGCTAGCGGCTGTTTACGTTCTCCACTATTTGGTACCCCATATTCTGATTTAGGGATGGTGGTAAACACAACACCACCTTGTATGTAATTTTTGTGTTTTGGGGGGGGTTTTTTTTTTTGTTTTGTTTTTGCTGCCTCATCTTTGTGTTGCTCCTGCCCTGCTTTTCCATTCAATCTTTCCAATCTCTCCACCCCACCCAAAATTTGAAGTTACATACGGGGGAGCTTGCCAATTCGGCACCATGGGGACACCTTTAAGGGGAACCCTGCACTGCGCTGGGTTACTTTGGTGATGTTCAGTGGTGCCTGTTCTGAGCTAAATCGCTAGGACACCACCCTTCTTAGCCCCCGGCCCTATTGACGGGCAATATCACCATTTTCTAGCCCACTCATGAGTCATCCTCCCCTAGGTGGCGACCACCACAACTTCCCTCCAAAAAACCCCCCCCCCAGAGAAGCCCCCCCCCCCCAAAGGGTTTTACAAAACTCACCACAGGTATAGAATGTAGGGGAACAAAATTGAGGTCGTCATGGAAACCCGGGGCATCCCGGGCCCTGAATCAGAAACAGGTTTTCGTTGCTTTTGACAACACAAAGAACAGATGTAATAATGCTGTTATAGAAGTACATGTGCGGTGAATCTACTTGACAATGCTTTTCCACGCTTCCCATCATGAAATCCAGGTGTCAAATGGGCCCCCAGAAGTACAGAACCGCTGTTGGGGTAATTTTTGGGACACTTCAAAAGTAATCGCATCCCTAAAATGGTGAAGCTGACTGTGTGGGCCAAACCCTTTCCCAAAATGAGGCCCACAGCACCTCACCGGAGGAGCCACCGGAGCCGAAAAAAATTTTTATGACTCTTATTGGACTTACTTTATCTAATTTTACAGAAAAAAAAAAGGGTCAGGTTTGAAAAATTAAAAAAACAACTACACCCAAGGCTCCACCCTCATCTTACTACCTCCATTATCACCCCCCCCCTTCCCCCCCTCATCAGAGAGTAAACCAGACGGAAGGGGGGGGGGAGGGGGGAGGAATGAGAAAAGGGGGGGGAAAAGGGGGGGGAGAGGGGTTGAACCGAACACGACAGAGGGGGGGAGTGTGGGAAGACTGTCAAGAATATTCCCCAAATCTATCCGAAAAAAAAAATGTGAAACTTTCATACGAAAAATAGGTTCAGGCGCTTCCCCAACCCTTTTTGGTGTTTCGGTGTGTGTGTGTGTGTGTGTGGGGTGTGTGTGTGTGTGTGTGGGGGGTGTGTGTGTGTGTGTGCGTGGGTGTGTGTGTGTGTGGTTTTGTGTGTGTTGGTGTGTTGTGTGTTTGTGTTCCCTCCCTTGTCCTTTTTCTTTTTCTTGTATAAAAAGAGGCTCTAGTAAATTGTTTTACTTTATCCAAATCAGCCATGAATCCATTTTTGTCAATTTATTGAAGCAAGCAAGGAATCATTTTAAACAGAGGGAGAAAGAAAGAGGAAAGTAAAAGAGAGGGGAGAGAGGGTGAGGGGAGAGAGAGAGAGGGGGAGGGGGTGAGGGAGAGGAGGAGAAAAGAGAGAGAGAGAGAGGAAGAAGGGGAAGAAAAAAAAGGGGAAGAAGAAGAAAAGACAAAACAGAGGGGAGGCAAGAAGGAAGGATTGGCTGGAAACGATTTCGGTTATTTTTTTTTTTTTTTAATTTTTTGCTTTTTTTCCCCCCCCTTTGGCCCCGCCGTTTTTTTTTTTGTTCTTCGGGTTTCCTTCTTTTTACTTTTTTCTTTTTATTTTTTTTTCTTTCTTTTTGTTCTTTTCTTGATTCTCCTTTTCCTTATTTTTGTCTTTTTTTATTCTTTTTTCTTTCTTTTTTTCTTTTTGTTTCCTCCTAGATTCTATCTTTTTTTTCTTTCTCCATCCTCCCACCCCTGTTGGGCCCCTTAAATGCCTGGGGAAAAACACAAACACAAAACCCCAAAAACAACCAAACCCACCCACAATCAAACCAACACACACACAAAACCCAACCTTCCCAAACCAAACAACACCAAACAAAAACACCCAAAACCACACCACCACCACACAACCCCACACCCACAACCCAACAAAACACACATAAACCCTTCCTCTAAAACACACCACTATCACCACACACACACCCACACAAACCTCCAAAACACACACACACACACACACACACCACACAACCAAAACCCCCCCTACTTCCACAAAACACCCGAAAACCCAAAGGGGAGGTCCGCAGATCGAAATCTTTGGCCCCCCCGGGGCTAATTCAGCCCTATGTGACAATTCGCTGCGTCTGATTAGTCCCGGGGCCCACAAACCCCCGGAACTCTGGAAAATTTGGGAAACTCCCCCACCCCCGGCTTTCTCAAAAAAGGTGGGGACCGTGGTGATTTTTCTTTCATCTCCCCCCCAGCCAGACCATCTCCATTTTCGGGGAGGGGGGGGCTTTTTTCAAGTGGTTTTTCCGGAAGCCCTCCCTCTTTTGGTCAGTTTTTTTTTTTTTTTTTTTTTTTTTTTTTTTTTTTGGGGGGGGGGGGGGGGGGGGGGCTGTTCTGTTAAGTGATGATTTAGCGGTGACTTTTTTGTTTTTTGTTTGTTTTTTTTTTGGGGGTGTGGTGTTTTTTTGTTTTTTTTTTTTTTGGGGGGGGGTTCTTTTGTTTTCTGTTTCTTTCTTGATTTTTTCCCCCCTTTTTCTTTTTCTTCTTTCTTCTTCTTTCCTTTCTTCTTCTTCTTCTTTTTTCTTCTTCTTTTCTTTTTTCTTTCTTCATCATCATCATCTTCATAAATCAAATTATCAAAAGCATCAATACCTCATCATGTTCATGATCATCAGAAGCAGCAGCAGCAGCTTTTTTCCCTTTTCATTATCTTTTCTTTTTTTTTCTTAAATTTTTTTCCTTCTTCTTTTTCCCCTTTTCCGCGTCTTTCTCCTTCTTCTTCACCTTTTCCCTTTTTCTTTTTTTTTTGCTTCTTATTTTTCCCTGCTCTTTTGGTTGGAAACAGTTTTTTAATTAACTGAGTATGATTAAAATAATTTTTCGGGGGTTAACAATAATCATAAAGAAATTAAAGCAAAAAAAGCAGCTTAAAGTTTAAAATTTGTTTTTTTAAAAAAAAATCTTTTAGTATGACGGTGCAGGACGGGAAGGAAAGGGCAAAAGAAATCGGTTATGATTAGGGTTGCCCCCCATTTGTTTTTTAAATTTTTACTTTTTTCAGTGTGTTATCTTTTAAATTTTAATTGATTTTTTTCGAAAAAGGGAAAAAACCTTTAAAGAATACACTGTTTAGAAGAAAACCCAGCCCTTTTTAAATGTATGTACCAAAAAAAAACGGCTTTAACAAAAAAAAATCAGATGATCAACCGTTTGGTACTTTTACTTGTTACCCTTTTGTGCTATTGAAATAAAAACGAGAAATAATTTTATCAAAAACAAGTTTAAAACAATCCTTTAAAAATTAACCTGTTATTTCTCTTGTCTATCAAAAACTCCATTTTTTCAACCATTATCCTTTTTTTTTTCTCCGATGTCCTTCCTTATCATTTCTTCTGCACCTAAAAAAAAAAAAAAAAAAAAAAAAAAAAAAAAAAAAAAAAGAAACATTTTAAAAACTTTTTTCCCAAAAAAAAAAAGGGAAAAAACACAAAAAGAAAAGAAGGCACAAACAGGGTTTCCCGTCCCACGCCCCCCCAAAACACCGCCAAAAAAAACCCAAACCCCACCAACGGCGCCTTGGCGACCTGGGTTGACTGGTTGGGCCCTCTCCAGGGATTCGAACCGTTTTAAAGGAGGTGGTTGACCGGGCCCTGAGGGGGGTCTTCTTTGTGGGTGTGTGGGTCAGCGGGGGGGTTTTTTGGGTGGGGCCGAAAACTTTTGGGAGAAGGAGAGAAGGGGGGGGGTGGTGAGGGGTTCATTTTTAAACCAGTCTCCCCTCTCTCTTCTCTCTCTCCCCCTTTTTTTTCCCTCCCTCTCTCTCTCTCTCCCCTTCTCTCTTCGGGTCTGTCTGTTGTCGTCTGTTTGCTCTCTCCCCCTCTTCACACCACACACACACAAACACCACACACACCAAAACCCCACACACAAAACACCACACCCACACCCTCCCCACCTCTCTCTTCCTCTTCTCTCTCTCTCTCTTCTCTCTCTCCTCCCCTTTCTCTCTCTCTTTACAAACACACACACACACCCCAAACAACCCACCCCACACACACACACACACACACACACACACCACACTTACGCTCTCTCTCTCTCTCATTCTCTCTCTCTCTCTCTCTCTCCTCTCTCTCTCTCTTCTCTTCTCTCCTCTCCTCTCTTCTCCTCTTTTTCCCCTTTCTTGCCGTCCGGGTCCTTTAAAGTTGAGGGAAAAGAAGGGCGGGGTTAAACTGGAGAGTAGGGGAGGACTGGAGGTAGGGGGAGGGAAGGGTAGGGGGGGCTGGGAAGAAGGGGTAGGGGGGGTGTATGAGAAAGAAAGAAAGAAAAAAAGAAAGAGAGAGAGGAGAGAGAGGAGAGAGAGAAGAGAGGAGAGAGGAGAGAGAAGAGAGAGAGAGTCGGGGTGTGTGGGGGGGGGGGGTTGCGGAGAGAGAGAAGAGAGAGAAAAGGAGAGAGGAGAGAGGGGGGGAGAGAAGAGGAGAAGGGGGAAGAAGAGAGGGAGAGGAGAGAGAAGAGGATGAGAGAGAGAGAGGGACGTTGACTTCTTTTTTTTTTTTTTAACTGTCTTATAAAAGAGGCCCTGTTTTGGGGTGCGGAAATGTTTTTACTATTTTTTTTGTTCGTTTTGTTTGTTTTTTTTTTTTTGCCACCACCAACACACACACACACACACCACCACCCACACACACACAACACACACCACAAAAACCCCACAAAGAACTCTTACACCATTTTTAAAAAAAGCTGTTCCGCTTTTTGTGCCGGTGGGAACATTGACAAGTTTTTAAAAAACTGCATACACAGGGGGACCGGAGAAAAAAAAGACAGGGGTCTTTTTCCTTATCTCGATTTAAAAGAATGCATAAAACAAATAACACAACCCACTGAGGACGCATGCAGGCCCACACACACACACACACCACACACACCACACACACACACACACAACACACACAACACAAAACAGGTTTTTATATAAATTCTTACTCTGCCTATCAAGGAAAAAAAAAAAAAAAGGAAAAAAAAAAAATTCTGTTATCACTTACACACTTCTTAAGAGACTTTCCAAACCCCCTATAAATAAAGAAATGAAAGACAGGCTGAGTCCTCACCACATTTTCCATTTTTTTTTTCGGGGCTTTTTTTTATTTTTTTTTACACTCAATTATGCTATTTCTTCAAGAAAATTTTTCCAATGCGCTGAATACATTTAAACACTGTTGCAAAATTATGTTCTTCTTATATGTTTTGAGCTAAAGCCCATATTAGGGGGGTTTTTTCATTCTTTTTTTATCATTTATTTGGTTTTTTTTTAAAAATTCTTTTTTAATTATTTTGATTCGGCAATGAAATAAGCCTCAGGGGCTTATTATTTTTTTTTTTTAAATCCTCCCCAAAAAGTAATCAAATAAAGAAGAAAAAAGCCTTTCAGTTATAAACAAAAACAGGCAATACAAACAAAAACAAAAAAAGAAAACTACAAAACCCCCCACCTCCACCCTCATCACCCACCCTATCCCCACCACCATCATCACACCAATGTCCCCATCACCTCACAAAACCTTCACCATTTCTTTTGGGGGACAAAAATTCCCCTTACCATCCAAATTTTCAACCAACGTAGTTTTAAACTGGATAAATCAAAAAGCCTCAAGAACATAACAGCACCCTGCTGGCAAAGAAGGGGTTTCTGGTTCACGTTTTAAAGAACCATAAACGTCCCAACAAAGCTTTTCAAGATCAAATGCGTTTTGAATAGATCAAATCTGAAATAATGACCCCCCCCCCCCCACCCCCCCCATAGAAATAAAAAAAAAATACAACTGTCCAAAAAACAACAAAACAAAAAAAAAATATTGGTGATATTCAAAAGAAACTCTGTTTACCATAATGACAATAAATAACATGACAATCAAGGGGATATTGTATTCCTTAAATCAATTTGTTTAAAAACCAAAGGGTATCAAATTTTTATATCAGTCTGTTTCTAGAGACGTTAGATGCATGTACAATCCAAAGGGGGTAATGATTATGTTGGGAAAGATACAGATCTTGTTTCAATAAACTGTTCTGGACATAGATCTAGATCTAGATGCTAACACTATTTTTAAAAAAAAAACCAAAAAAAACCCCCCCCAGCCAATTAACCTTAGCAAAATTCCAAAACATCCATTCCCAAACACCCCAAATATAAATTTAAAACACAAACTTGCAAAGCCCCCCAGAAGTTGTCTAAAGAAGCCAAGCACAGTCGAGGACGGGAAAATTTTTTTAACATCCGTGTTACGGAAAAGAAACAAAACAAACAAAAAAAAAAAGGTTTAAAAAAAAAAAAAAAGCAACAAAAAAAAAGTGTTAAACCCCCCAAAATGTTTTTTTTTCCCCAAAAGGTTAGGTGTGCAAAAGAAAAAAATCTCTCCAATAAACTGCTCTTTCCCCCTCGGCGCGGGTTGTAAGAAAAAATTTTCCTCACTCGCGACAACAGACCCGGGGTGTTTAAAGAACAGCTGATGCTTCCCTTCGCCCACCTCACACCAGGCAAAAAAGCTCGACGAAGGGAGCACTTGCGCGGTGTGCAAGAGTTATGGGAAATTTTTCGAAAGAACGCAGACGACCTGGGTATCCGTAACTGAGACGAGGTCCAGTGAGGTTGGGTTTTTTTTTTTTGATCGTGTGAAAAGTTGGGAGATCGAATAGGTCAATTATTTTCCCCACATACTTCAGGGGGTATGGGGTTTTTGGGAAGGGGCGATCGTGTTGTTTTTAAGGGTTTTAGGAAAATTAAAACAGTCTTGGGTTTTTTTAACCCCGCTGTTTCAGTTACCGTGTTTTGGGTTTTCACTTCCGAAAATTTATTTTTGATGAATGTCCCGGTGCAAGCACTCAGCAGTGACGATGGCACCCTTCAAAGCACCTTGCGACCAACGAGCTTGCCGGGAGTAAATACATCAAGCTTACCGTTGACATAGCCTATCCCCCTCCCCTTTCACACCACAACCCCAACAACACACACACACCAACACAAACCCCCAACACACAAAACACACACACCAGCATATAATGTAATTAAACACACAAACACCCAACCACCACACACACCACACACACACACACCACACCGCCAAACAAAAACAACTAACACACACACACACACACAAACACACAACCCCAAAACACCACACACACCCAAACCACACACACCAAAACACACAACACAAAAAAAAAAAAAGAAAAAAAAAGCAGTTGCATGCTTATTAATGACCCTCTGAAAATAAAAAATTTGACTTTTAGGACAGAGGAGAGGCATATGTAATCAAATCAAAAAACACTGCATCCACCACGCACGCGCGCGCGCGCGCGCGCGACACAACCACACACACACACAACATACCACACACGAGCGCGCGGCGCCACGACAACAATTAAACACTATCTCACCCCTATCATTGTAGTTTAATTGCAAATTGTATGGCATGAATTTGTTAAAGATAAAATCGATAAATACACTTAAAAACAGGTATTGTACTTTTGGGCAGAAAAAAAAAACAACAACAAAAAATTAAAAAGATAAACATTTTTTACTAGGGACTTTTTTTGGAATTTAGAGGGGGGAGAGGAGAGAGAGAGAGAGAGAAGGGAGAGGGGGAGAGAAAAAGAGAGAGGGGGAGGGGGAGAGGAGGAGAGAGAAAAAAACCCACGCACACACACACGCACAAAACACACACACGCAGCACACACGTACCCGCGCGCGCGCGCGCGCCCCACAAAACACACGAGGAAAGGCCAGTGTGTTTCCTTTGGGAAGGATGAAAAAATTTAAAAAAACTGCATACATAAGTTTTAAAATGTTAAAAAAGGGGGGCAGTAAGTCCTTATTCCCTTATTTTGGGAAAATTTTAAAAAACAATAAAATAAAAAAAAATCAAACACACACACACACACACACATACAAACACACACACGCAACACACACCCACACCACACACCACACCCCCAACACACACAACAACCACACAAAACACCTGTCATAGAAAGGGAAAAGGTGCCAACAGTCTGACAGGTGACAAGTTTTTTTCCTTGATGTATCCCTCATGTTCCCTGCGCCAACATTTGTGTTAATGCCACTTTATCCCCGACAGACAGACGACGGACAGAGACAGACAGACAGAGCAACATCCAGAAACCCACGCACGCACACACACACACCACCACACCACAACCACACACCCCCAAAACACACCACACACAACACACACACACATATAATATATAAAAAACCCCTTAAATAAAGAAGAACAGAAGCCAGCAAAAGAACAGAAAATTATCTGCCCGAAAAAGGTACTAAAAGCAGAGAATAAGATGCCCTTTTACCACTCATTGGTCGTGGGTTTTTTTTTTGGTTTTTTTGTTTTTTTTTTTTTTTGATTGGGTTTAATTTACGCCCCAGTGGAGATTTACGACTTGGGAAATTTTGTAATGCGACTTGGGTTTTTTTTTGTGAGGACAAGAAGCTTTGAAAAGTTTACCAAAAAATGTAGATTTTTTTTTTAAACCCTT
The DNA here is from genome assembly GCA_030674155.1 of Stramonita haemastoma. Taxonomy (NCBI): domain Eukaryota; kingdom Metazoa; phylum Mollusca; class Gastropoda; order Neogastropoda; family Muricidae; genus Stramonita; species Stramonita haemastoma. Next base: position 5,641 of record JASPKP010004008.1, on the reverse strand, counting down.
TTGTACCTCGAGCTTTTATTTTCCGTTGGTTTTGTTTTCGTTCTTCGGCTAGATCCCCGAGGTTCCCCAATGGTGGAAAATTTTGCGTATGCGACCCGTTTTTACCCACTTTTTAAAAAGTAGCTGCATTCCGACTTGGGATATGAGGAATTCTTCTGTAGAAAACAAAAACGGAAGGAAGGAGAAAAAAATACTTGGGGGAAAAAAAAACGAGAAAATGAAAATGTTTTGAAAAAAAATGGCTGTTTTACGGGAAACGATTTTTAGGAAAGATATAGACCTAATGTAAAGGGGGGGGATGCGTGATCAACATCGCTTTTCCCCAGTCAAGTTAAACAGCTTTCGAGCGTGGTTACCTTTTGGATGGTGACCGTTTGGCGCCTTGGCTTCGTACGTCCCCCCCAGCTGAAAAAGGGGTACCGCCCTTTTCGGGGCCCAGGGAAGTGCTGTAAAGGGGTTCCCTGCCTCTTCAGGGTCAAGAAGGTACCTTCCTGCCCCCAAGAGGGCAGGTACCCATTTACTTTGGGGGGGGGGACTTTTACTAAAGCCAAGGCGCGCAAAGGGCGACCACGTAAGGGGGGGAAGGGGGACCCCCCCCTAAATTGCGGCCCCAGAGAAGCTGAGGTCTCTGAGGGCCTTAGCCCCCAACAAACCCCTGGGTTATGGGACCCTTTACCTTCCCTTTTTTCAACCTAATGAAAAATATTCTGTTGTAAAAGAAAAAAACCCGTTAACGTTATAAGATCAATTTTGTTTTTAAAAAATCATTTCTTGGTAACAAAGATAATTTTATTAATTAATTTTAAAATATTGCTATTGTTAAAAGGAATACAAATGTTAGCCCCTAGTCAACTGAAAAAAATACATCGCTGTTTTTGTAAGAAAACATGTTAACGTATAGCTAATTAAATAACTATTATTTTTTTTCGAGGAAATTTCGGGAAACAAAATTTCAGCCACATTTTTTCTTGCGGAGCTTTCAGACGAAACAAGACCAGAAGTACTTTTTTAAAACGATATGACAAAATCGTTTCTATTCAGTCGTCATGTGAAGGGGGGGGGGGGGGGGGGTTGGGGGGGGGAATAAAAAGGGGGGGGAAAGGGGGGGGGGGGGGGGGGGGGGGGGGGGGGGGGGGGGGGGGAAAGGGGGGGGGGGGGGGGGGGGGGGGGGGGGGGGGGGGGGGGGGGGGGGGGGGGGGGGGGGGTGGGGGGGGAGGGGGTGGGGGGGGGGGTTGCTTTAAAAAACCCACCAAGGGGGGTTTTTGGGGCTTAAAGAAATGGGGGGGGGGAGTTGTGTTGTGGGGGGGTTTTTTTTTTTGGGGTTTTTTTTTTGGGTAACCGTGTTGTGTGGTGTTTTGTTGTTGGTTTTTTTAGGTGTTGGGTTTTTTGGGTAGACAAATTTCAAATTTTTTTTTCCCAATTTTTGGAATTAAATAAAGCTTTTGCATTTCCAGTTTTTTTTCTTTTTCGCATTATCAAGCCATTAAGTACAACTTGGTGGGGGTAAAAGGGGCGGGGGGGGGAGGGGGGGGGGGGGGAAAAAAGGGGTTGCCGTTTGCACACACATACCCCGCGCACACGCGAGCACGACGCACGCGCGCCACATGCACATGCATATATTTACATACATACATTGTTGCATGCATCTGTTATTTATCTAAATACCAAAAACCACACACACACACAAAAAAACCCCAAAAAAAAACCCCAAAAAACCCCCAAAACCCCCCCCAAAAAATCTAGTAAGTGCAATGCACACGTGCCCATACCGGCCCTGAGGAAACATAGAGAGAGTATCCGGTCTCTGCCACCCCGACACCAAGCAGAAGCAGGACGGGATGAGAAGGGGGTAGGATGAAGAAGAAAGGGGAGGGAAAGGAAAGAGGGGGGGGGGAATGGCGGCGAGGGGGCGTGCTTCACATCCCGGGGGGCAGGGTTTGTGGATGGGGAGTCAGGAGGCTTGACGAGGGTCTGCGTGGTTGTCGAGCTGAGGGCCCAGAGGCGTCAGATGACGGGTCCCGTTTCGCTGCGGGGGGGAACTAACATTGTTTTTGCCTCCCGCTTTTCGAAAAACCCGGAAACCCGATAGCATTCCCTTTAAATTTTGTAAAAAATCCCGGTAGTAAAGTATAGCTAGAAATCCCCCCCCTCCCCCCCCCCCTCCCCTCCCCTCCCCCCCCTTTCACCTTTGTTTCTCTCTGTATCTCTTCTATAACCCCTTAAATAAAATGGTTAATTTGTTCATTGTTTTTGTCTGTTGTCTGTCTGTCTGTCCCCTCTTCTCCCCCTCGTCTCTCTCTCGTCTCTCTTCTGTCTCTTCTCCTCTGTCTGTCTGCTTTTCCTCTCTCTCTCTCTCTCTGTTTTTTTTTTTTTTTTTTTTTTTTTTTTGCACCTGTGGGGGGTGGGGGGTTGAGGGGTGGAGGGGGTGGGTGGGGGGTCCCCCAGTCGTGTCATCCACTTGTAATTCTTGTTAATTATCTTGTTGGAAGATGTCCACCCCCTAGGTTCTTTTAGTCTTATGTTTTTTTATTTTTTTTTGTTGTGGTTTGTTGTTGTTGTTGTTTTTCTTCTTCTTTTTCTTTTTCTTCTCCTCCCTACTCCTTTTCTTCCCCCCTCCCCCCCTCCCCTATTTCTTTCTTCTTCTTCTTCTTTTCTTCTTCTTTTTTTCCCTTTTCCCTTTTTTTCTTCCTTCTTCTTTTTTCTTTTCTTCTTCTTTTCCTTCTGATCTTCCTCTCCTTCCCTTTTAAAATCATTTTCTTCTCCTTTTTTCTCCTTGTTCTTCTCTTCTCTCTCTCTCCCCCTTCTCTCTCTCTCTTCTCTCTCTCTCTTCTCCCCCTCTCTCTCTTTCCTCTCTCTCTCTCTCTCTCTCTCCCCCCTTCTCCTTCTTTTCCCCCTTCTTCCTCTTGTCCTTTCATTTTCTGCTCCTTCTTCTTCGTCGTCTCCATTTGCTGTTCTTTTTGTCTTCGTGGGTTGTTTTATTTTGGTCCAAGGATCGCGGGTGGTCGCGGGGTTTGGGGGTTTTTGGAACCCACACGTGCTAGAGTGTGGGAGAACTGGCCATAATGTCCAACTCTTCAGGTGGAAAAAAATTGGCTCTGGGGTGAAGAACTTACCGAGTAACCCCCTGCTCCCACATTCTTCCCTCTCTGGGACTGAAAAAAACACGAAAAACTAACATTTTCAAGGATAACCTTTCGTATTTGTCTAAACTTCGTGTTTAAAACGGCTTTGGATAGAACCTCCCCAAAAAACAAACAAAAAAAAAACAAAAAAACAAACAAAAAACCCCCAAAAAAAAAAAACAAAAAAAAAAACAAAACAACCCAAAATCAAAAAAAAAACAACCCCCTAAAAAAAACAAAAAAAACAAACAACTAAAAATATTCAGCAAATTGCATTTTTAAACTTAAACAACCAAACCACACCACAACAACAACCCCAAACAACTACAATATTAAACAATAAGAAATTTGAATGAAAAAAAAAGGATTTGCAAAATCCTTTTATGAGAAAAATGCTGATTTTTTTTCACTCTGATTTTTTACACACAACACACACCCCAAAAACACACACACACACACACAACACACACACAACAACAACAAAACCCGGCGCGCGCCGCGCGCGGCGGCGCGCGTGCGAAGTGCCAAAAGTGTGACCAGGTGTGTACATGAGTTTAAAATTTTGTGCTCTGTGTATAAGCCCATGTTTGTGCATGCCCGGGTTTTTGGGGGAAAGATGTGTCAGGGTTTCTGTGAGTGCGTGTGTGAGTCATATAAACTTTTTGAACAGTGGTATATATTTTTTTTGAATGTATAGATTTTGTCCTTCCTTTTAAACAGGTCGATAAAAATTGGGCTCAAACAATAATATGGTGGATTGAAAGGGGTTGAAAAACTGCAAATGTCACATTTTTAGAAATTTTTGGGATGCCAGCATTTAGCCTCAGTTTCTATTACAAAAATTTCTGTTTCCCTGAACAAAAAATATGTTCAAAGGGGTTTTTCTTCATTTTTGAATGCATATTATTCATCAAAATTTTGGATAAAAATTTATTTCACGCAGTGCAAAAATTGGAATCCCAAAAATTTCAATGTTTTCAACCAGAGGGCACCTTGTTTTGGGTAAATTTCCCGGGCATTTTTATGTTGTATGTTTGTAAAGTTTTGTATGTATGTAATTTTATGTAAGTATGTATGTATGTTTTGTTGAAATTTTTGTAAGTATGTTTTGTATTTTGTTTTTTATGTGCATGTGTTTTGGGGGATGTGTCCTTTTTGTGCAATGGGAATTTTTGGCATGGGACATATGTATGTTGTATGTAAGTATGTATGTTTGTATGTATTTATGGGATGTATGTATGTATGTTTTTTGGGACGTATTATGTATGTATTTATGCACGTAAAGTTTGTATGTATGTATGTATGTATGTATGTATTTAGTATGTATGTTAAAGTATTTTATGTAGTATGTAAGTATGTATGAAAGGGATGTATGGTTTTGTTTGTTTTTTTGTTTCAAGGTTTTGGGGGCTCGGGCCCAAATTTTTTTCCTACCCCTCAACCCCAAAACCCCCTTTTCCCCCTTTACCCTCGCGTGCGATTCAGCTGTCCAAATGCTTCAAGAAATGAAAACAAGAAGACGCCCCCCCCCCCCCAAAACCCCCCCCCCCCCCCCATCCCCCTGCCCGCATCCCCCCCCAAAATCCGGGTTTTTTTTGGCAACGGGCAGAACCCATCTGGGCCCCCTTTTGGCGAGGGGGAAAATAAAATGCTCGGTGGGGGGCCCCCTGCTGCTTTTTATTTCGCCTTTATTTAAAGGGGGCCCCCCTTTTTTTAACCCGCAACAACCACGGCTGTTTTCGTCACACCCCTATCTTTACGGGGCGCCCCCCCGGGTTTTTTGTATTTCCCTTTAAGAAAACCCTTTTTTTGTTTGTTTTTTGGGTTTTTTTTTTTTTTTTTTTTTCCTTTTTTTTTCCCCCTGTTTTTTTTTTTTGTGGGAGAGGTTGGGAAAGTCCTTTTTTTGTTGGGGGAGAAGGTTTTAAGAAAGCTGGGGTTATTCCTTTTACTTGTGACTTGGGCTGAAAAAAATGCCCACAGTTTTCGTTTTTGGTTTTTGGGGGTTTAAAATTTCCTTCCCTGTAAACGTTTAGATCTCCTCAGTACTAAATTTGGGCACCCCCCTTTTTCCCCTAAAATTTTCCTTTAAAAATCTGTCCTCCCCCCCCCCGTTTTATTCATACACACACCACACACACACAACACACACACACCACACAACACAAACACACACACACACACACACACACACAGAGAGTGTTTTTTGTTGTGTTAAAAGATCTAACCGCGAAAAAAAAAGAAAAAATAAAAAGGATAAATAAAAAAATTACTTTTTTGGCAATAAAATAAATTCCCTTTTTCTGAAAACCCCTTCCCCCTCTCCTCTCTCCCCTCCTCTCTCTTCTCTCCCTCTCTCCTCTCTCCCCTCCTCTCTCCTCCCCTTTTTTTCTGTCTCTTCTGTGTCCCTTTCTCGTCTCTCTCGTCTCTGTCCTCTCTCTCTCTCTATTAAAAAAACATACAAAATACATACATACATACATATATATATATAAAAATATAAAAATATATATAAAAATTAT
>JASPKP010004007.1:0-18499 GCA_030674155.1 Stramonita haemastoma | reverse complement strand
TCATTATTCTTTTGTTTTTTGGCTAGAACTCCGAGTTTCACCAATGGTGAGATTTTTGCATAAACAACCCCCCCCCCCCACACACACACACTCACACACCATTTAGGTAGCCACGTTCCGACTTCAGGGATGATTGCCTGACATGATCTTCAACTCAAACAGGTACGCGACATCCAGAACAGAGCGAAGGAAATCAGCCAGGAGGCAGAGGCCAGAGCCAAGCTGATGGGGACAGTGGCCAAGGCCAACTACACGGCCATCGTGGAAAAGGCGCGGTCCCAGGGCCTGAAGCAGCTGTACACCCGCCTCAAGCTGAACACACAGGAACTGAAAAACTCCTTTGACTACCTGCGCACACTCAGCACTCTGGACAACGTCCACTTCACTGTGGACTTCCAGCAGCGAATTGTCGGCAATGTGGGGGGAGGGAAGTAAGGGACAAGGTGGTAGATACACTGTAGAGAAGGGAATGACAGTATGGCACTGTAGGGTGTTAGTGGACAGAACAGAACACTGCAGTCATTGGGAAAGTAGTAAAGACAAGATGGTACACACTGTAGAGAAGGGAATGACAGTATGGCACTGTAGGGAAGTTAGTGGACAGAATATGACACTGTAGTCATTGGGAAAGTAGAAAGATGTAGAATGTAGAAGGGATGACAGTGCATGGGGGTTGGCAAACATATATTGGAAGGAAAGTATACGCTACTATAGGAGTAGAAGCAGAACACTGTAGTCATTGGGAAAGTGTATTGTCTGTGTTCAGTGGTGGACAGACTTCCACAAAGATATGTTGCTGGATGACTGCTGCACATTCTTTTTCTGTCTGATTTTGACAGGTTCTTTCATGCACTCTCTTCTCATAATGAGCTTGTGATTTTTGTTTGTTGTAACTTTCCTATACATTCTGACTTAGGTTGTCTCCATAACTAAGCATATACTTTTTTTTCTCTGAATAAAATTCGAGCTGCTTCCCTATGGACAGAGCATCACCACAAGAGCAACACCACACCGTTACTTTATTTTTCTTTTCCTGTCTGCAACTGTATTTGTTTCCCTATCAGAGAGGCTTTTTCTACAGAATTTTGCTGTGGGTTCTTTACTGTGTGCCAAATGCATGATGCAAAGACTAGCACCCAGACCACTACCCATGGTTTAATGGATGGGTGAAAGTTTGTGACACACTAACGGGAACTGAACCCGGACTGGGACTGAGCCAGACTTTTTGCTTTCTAGACAGATGCATTACCTCTAGACCAACAATCCAATGTGTGTGTGTGTGTGTGTGTGTGTGTGTGTGTGTGTGTGTGGTGTGTGTGTGTGTGTGTGTGTGTGTGTGTGTGTGGTGTGTGTGTTGGGCATGACACACTCCCATGCAGCTCAGTTCTATTTGTTGTCATATTCATGCCTTTTGTAAGCTTTTTTTCATGTTTGATATGTAATCACTATATAGTCAGAAGGAAATATAAAAGACCTCAGATCCCACTGTTTGGGGAGTTTGCAAATAAAATGTGTTTCTTAAGCTATGTCTTCTATAAAGTGTTTTTTATTTGTATTTGCAATTCAAAAGTTGTTTATTAGCTATGTCTACTGTCATTTGCAATATGAAAGTTGTTTATCAGCTATGTCTACTTTCATTTGCAATTCAAAAGTTGTTTATTAGCTATGTCCTACTGTCATTTGCAATATAAAAGTTGTTTATAGCTATGTCTACTGTCATTTGCAATATGAAAGTTGTTTATCAGCTATGTCCACTGTCATTTGCAATATAAAAGTTGTTTATTAGCAATGTCTACTGTCATTTGCAATATAAAAGTTGTTTATTAGCTATAGTCTTCTGTCATTTGCAATATAAAAGTTGTTTATTAGCTATGTCTACTGTCATTTGCAATATGAAAGTTGTTTATTTTGCTTTCATTTCTGCCAATAAAGATAAATAAAAAAAAAACTATTTGAAATTCCTGTGTTTTTAGTTATTTGCACACAGAAGTTGTATGATGTAAGCGATTATCTGTATCTCTTTCGGTAGTGTTTTACACACATGCACATCAACCACAAAAGCCAGCAATGACCACAAAACAATGATATTTTCTGTTCAAGCATAACCCTGCACCTTAACACTTCAGACCGATGGATTCCATTCTGCACTTGTTCAAAATGTATAATCTGACAATGATAATAATAAAAAAAAACTATTTTAAATTATGCAGCTCTTTAAAAATGCAAAATTTGGCAATGTCAGTAAATCAACACGAGATAAAAGATGAGGAGTGTCTTCAACACACCTGTAAGCAGCATTTTGATCTCAGTAGGAATATTTACTGAGACACTTAACAATCAGACCCAAGAAAACACCACATGATTTTTACCTTTTGCATACCAAGGACTCAAGCCAACTGTGCGTTTCCAACAAAAAAAAGCAGCATAATGTAAAAATATTGCAACAACACTCCATATTCCCCCTTCTAGATGTAAAAAAAGATAAAGAAATTAACAGTCTAAAGTTATTGGAACCAAGAGACAGTTGACTTAATACAAGTCAAACAAAAGGAAATACCTTTAACATAAACTTGTAACAAAGCTCTTCAGTTGGGTTGTAAACTCTACAATAACAAGGGAAAATAATACTAAGAGTATCATTTTAAAAAATACTTCTACATCACAACTTTTTTTGGGGGGTTCCTCGGCTAGAGCTCCGAGGTTCACCAATGGTGAGATTTTGTGTATACAACTGTTTCAACCCACCATTAAGGTAGCCACATTCTGACTATGGGAATCATCACAAACTTTGTTTGTTTTGCTTTACACAAATTGACAAACAAAACCAAAGCACCAAAAACAAAAAAAAAATCCTCCAAAACAAAAACAAAACAACCCCGCCACCCCCCCCCCCCCCCCCCCCCCCCCCCACTAAACAACTCTATTCCTTATTCTATAAAAATACTAAATGAAGATACAAGATTAGGTTTTTGATCAAACCCCAAATCTTGGCACATATATAGTATGATTAAAAAGAGGAAAAAAATCTTGACATCAAAGCCCAGTCAATCAGTCTGTATGTTAGTCTGTCTGACTGTGATTTCACACGTCTTCCACCGTATGTCTACACCAGACTAGATCAATGATGTAAAAGTACACGAGAAAAGTGAACAGAAAGATGCACAGGATATTTTGGAGCTGCAGTAAAAAAAAAAAAAAAAAAATCATCACCAACCCTTGAGATAGAAAATTTCTGTTTATACTATTTTTTTCCCTTTCTTAAGGCATTTTCTATACAGACACAAAGTTTTAGCATAAAATTCAATTGATTCCAGAGTATATTTAGACATTTTGGAGACCCACTTGATACAGAAAACCTTTAGAAATATGAAAACTTTAAATTTGATTTTCTGCAAAATGGCAAAATCACAAAGCTTATACAGGTATGGCTTCTTCTTTCACATTAATCAGTGATTTCGTAAGTATAAAATGGCTGCAAAATCCTAAATTGTGTGAGAATTCCATTAACCCTCTTGCATTTGGTGTCTCTGAACACAAACTGCCCCTAGTTTTTGCATTACATCACAAAATCAGGTCAGGCACACATGCTCCATAGCCTTTTCCTCCTCCTAAGTACATACCAGCAGCTATAATTACTTCCAGACTCTCAGCAAAGTTTTTTACCTCTAGCCTGATAGAGCTTTGGCATGTGGTAGCAATTAGTGATGGTCACAGCATGATGGAAGTCTACTGTGTGTCAATCCTTTAATCCTGGCAAATCCCCTTATGGACTAAGTCTGTTCTTCTCATACACTGTGACAAATGTTTGCAAGTGAGAACATTTTTAACTTTTCTCCCTAGTTAAGTCATGTCATTACAGTGTCACTGTGATAATGCTATATTTTCTTTCTTGTAACTATCAACAATTCTGAATTAAAAAAAAATGTGAAAAAATGTCATGCTAAAAGTTTACTATCAATACATACATATGTGTACACACCCAAAACAGGCATGCACACATTTACACACCCAAACACATGCATGGTCCACCCTCCCACTCAGCAAAGACACTGATACAATCAAAATAGTTCTAAACAAACTACATGCTTACAACTTAAAAAAACAACAACAACAAAACAATAAATTGCTCAATATTATCTCACTTAATGTCTTTCCTTATTTCAGATTTAAATGCACTGATTGAGAGTTTTACCTTGATTTAACTGAGTTTTACTGAGGGTGGAGGAGGTGGGGAGGGAGGGGAGGGGGCTGATGGATGAAGACAGGGGTGTATACTTCTAACAGCCCACTACACTAAAACAACCTCCTGTAAACAAAACATTTCGGCACACTTTCATTCTTAACTATATTCCAACTTTGATGGAAAGAGTTTTTCTCTTTTTATCTTCTTCTTCTTCTTTCATTTCTTAAAACATACCACCCCTTTTCTACAGACACACTCCATAGACTGAAAAAAAGCCCACACAACTCTACAGGCTGATCCCCTGCCTGATCTAGGTGAGATAGGAGGAGAGGGGACAGGATAGCTCAGTGGTCAGAACACTCGCTTTCCCCCAGCTGAGGTTAAGCAGCATCGAGCATGGTTACCAAGTTGTTGAGTGACAAGTTTGCATGCCTTGGCTTCAGTACAGTCCCCCAGTTCACCCAGCTGTAAATGGGTACCTGCCCTCTTTAGGGTCAAGGAAGGTAAAGCAGCAAGGGAGAGGAGATGAGCGCCACTCTCAACATGCTGGCCCCTAGAGAAGCTGAGGTCTCTAATGCCTGGCTCCCCTACGGCCACAAAGGTTATGGGACACCTTTACCTTTCTTTATGAGGAGAGACCCAGACCACCACAAAGGCAAAATCAGGGCAGACATCAGATCAGCACTCTCACCCTCCTCCCCTCCAACCTCTCCTCAAACACCCCCCTTCCACAACCACCCCTCCTCCCTCTCCCTAACATTAATTTCATGATAAATTCAACTGAATCAATAAGAACTAAGTAAAAAACTTCCCACAAATTGTAGCACTCTGATATGTAAGGCGTTCATGCTAAACCTTTTTTTAAAAATTGCCTGAGCTGAAGACCACTCACTAGCCTAAAACAAAAAACAAAAACGAAGAACAAAGCACATCATCACAAATGAAACATTGGACAAATCAATCAAGGCTATATCCCTGACATGAGATTACAGTATCACAAGGAGCTCAACACACAAATTCAACATCTAGCAAAACTGTCTAGCTTATTTCTCCCTAAGCTGAATGGTACATGGAGAGATACACTGCACAAACTTCATTTCAAGACACACTTACATAAATTCATGAAGACACTAAATACATGCTGACACTGTTGCAGACCACAAAATGTTGATATACAGCACAGAGCATAACTACTTTCAAAGTTACAATGCTAATGGCTTCACAAATGAAACCCATTTTACACTCATAAACAATTACAATGTGGAACTATCAATCTTTGCTATATTATGCTTTTTTTCCTTATCTATTGTTAATTCCTATGTTTCTTTGTACCCTGTTGGTGATGCATGTGTTTAAATGACTGAAAAAAAAAGATAGATTATCACATGATAATCCTGCGATCAGCTAAAACAAACCTGAAGAGGATTTGCAAAGGGAAGGGGGGGGGGGGGGGGGGGGGGAGTAATATCCCAACAGTAACAGTCAAACAACAAAGTTATCTGTCCAGAAATTATGATTTTTTTTCAGAATTTGGCCAACTTCATACAAGAGTATAGTAAGTATTTGAATACTTTCAACATAAATAGTAATTACACAAATGATAAATATATATGTCTACCTGTTTCCAGTTCCTCTGTTTACTGAAATACATATCAGTACAGATAGCGCACACTCATACATGAACAAGATTTCAGTACAGTCAAACACCGCTCCCTTGAAAGATGAAACGGGTTAGAAAAGATCCCAGCATGGAAGAAAGATGCAGAGCTTGTGTCCCAACAGGTGTGACTTTGAGTATTACTGATGCTTTTCTTCTTTCTTTGTTTTCGTTTTTTGTGATAGTCTTTTTTTGTCCTTTCATATTCTTTTCAGAATGCACCCTTAATTCTTGATTCCTGTAAAGCTAAGAATCGAAGAGAACCCATATACGATGTGTATGCACACAGGCACAGACACACACATGCACACACACACAAACACATACATACACACACACACACACACACACACACACACACACACACACACACACACACACACACACACACACACACACACAGGGGCACCACATGTGGACATATTTCATAAAATTACTTGTTACACAACCAGAAAAAGACCCACTATCACGACAAGACACTCTCATCCCCGATCCCCCTTTAAAAATAAAGAACTGGACAGAAAAAAAAAAAACCTGGACAGAAATAAGCTATTGCCATACAGACAGAAAACACAAAATCAGCTCAACCTAATCTCAACTCCTTCTCTTCAAGTGTCCCTCCACGTCAGGTCGCACACCTGAGCTATATGGTCGGAGGGGAAGATGACGCTTGGAAGACCTGTGTGGAGAACGACCTCCTCGTGTGCAGGCATGGGCACCACCTGTCTGACGCCCAGCGCCTGGGCATCGAAGAAAATGTAGTCCAGCATGCCGTGGAAGTTGGGGGTGTAGTTGGTGTAGTCCAGGACACCACAGGCACTCTGCAGGTCCAGGCTGTGGTGGAGCTCCAGCCCCTGCACCCTCTCTTTCTCTCCACCTGCAGGGTTAGCAACACACAACACACTGTGTATCTATCACTTTTGGGGATGTATACATGTATGATTGTTTCTGCTTGTTTCTCCAGCCCCTGCACCCTCTCTTTCTCTCCACCTGCAGGGTTAGCAACACACAACACACTGTGTATCTATCACTTTTGGGGATGTATACATGTATGATTGTTTCTGCTTGTTTCTCCAGCCCCTGCACCCTCTTTCTCTCCACCTGCAGGGTTAGCAACACACAACACACTGTGTATCTATCACTTTTGGGGATGTATACATGTATGATTGTTTCTGCTTGTTTCTCCAGCCCCTGCACCCTCTTTCTCTCCACTTGCAGGGGTTAGGAACACACAACACACTGTGTATCTATCACTTTTGGGGATGTATACATGTATGATTGTTTCTGCTTGTTTCTCCAGCCCCTGCACCCTCTTTCTCTCCACTTGCAGGGGTTAGGAACACACAACACACTGTGTATCTATCACTTTAGGGGATGTATACATGTATGATTGTTTCTGCTTGTCTTGCTCCTCAGCTAGAGCTGTGAGGTTCACCGGTGGTGAGATTTTGCGTGCATGTGACTTGTTTTTACCCATCATTCTGACTTCAGAGGTGATGTCTACACCAGACATGTGTGCATGCATTGGGGGTTTTTGTGTTTCTTTTCCTTCTGTCATCTGTTCCAGCCAGTATGATAATTATGGCCTACTCTACCGAAAGATGGAATGGGTTTTAAACATGTGCCTCAGTTTATAGCCTCATCCAAAGGATTTTGGGGGGGAGTGGAGTCAATGCTGATGTTAACTGCAGGATAAAAATCCCCTAAAATGGACACTCCAAGGTCGATCGATCCCGGGCTGTCAGATCAATGGTGCAAAGTTCTGACCACTAGGCTGTCCTGCCTCTGTATATGGTATAACTGGACTATTGATTAGGAAGATGTCTTGGATTTAAAAGCTACCCACAACCTGTCACCTATCTACACAGTTTCTCCTCTGTAAACTATGGGCACAACTTAAATCATAAGTAATAGTCTTTCTATTTGATAAACTCTTTGTTATTGGTGCTCAGCTCTATTCATCAACACTCTTTATTGCCAATATTCAACAACAATCAATCTGTATTATTAATTTCCTCTACCTTTTTCAGGCAAATGAAATTTTGAAGGTACCTATGCTATCTGGGAGAAAGAAAAACAGAAACAAATGGTAATGCCCTATGGACAGTCAGAATGAGCAGGAAGCTACCTCTCAACTGTCCTGACAACATGTTTCTGTAGGTTCAATTCCAGCTGTATTCCCTAAGTAGGAATGCAGCTACCTCAATGGTGGAGGTGGTGATTTGGGGGGGGGGGGGGGGGGGGGGGGGGTCATGTACAAAAAAAATCTTGCTATTGGTTAACTTCAAGAGCTCTTGCGAGAAGCAGTATTAAAAAAAAATCCAAAATAAGAACTTGGATTAACTGTTAATACCTAAGTGAGATGAAGACAACTTATCCTGAAAAGAGTCCTTCTTACCATCATTCCAGTCCATGAAATCCTGGGGCACATGTTTCTTCATGAAGAGCTGACAAATGCCGTTGTGATGGGGTGCTGTTGAAGTCTCCGCAAAACACTGTCGATATGCTCTTGCCCTGCACAGGTATGGGAAAACCTCTTTCATTGAGGATCATCACTGTCATTACAATATCAATCATCAGGTACATCAATGAATCTTTCCAAAACTGAAAATAATGAGAACAAATGAAAGTTTCAGAGACAACAAAAGCTTCAGCACTCTTCAGAGTCAAGAGATGGTCTGTTTACAACAGGATTCAGAGTGAAATATTGAATAAGAAGAGGGAAACCCCCGTACCTTGTGGTTTCAGTCTGCAGCTTAATTAAACCAAAACGAGGCTAGACAAATGGGAGATAATTAATTTACTGTCCTTGGTCACATGAGATGAAACCTATTGAAATTTAAACAACCTTGGAACAAAGATGCAACTAATAAAAAATTTACCTTTAAAAAAAAAAAAGTAATTTCTAAAAAAATAATGTCCATCAAAATAAGAAAAAGCTTCACCCACAATTTCACTGAAAGATCAAGCATCTAGTCAGGACCACACTGCTGATATGACTGGTATAGAAAAATGGAATGTATTTTATCATAATCATACAATAAAATTTTTAAAAAAACAGAATGAGGACAAAATTGGTACATATACAGCAATTAGTATTACTTCAGCCAATCGGCCTTGGGCATAACCAAAGTATGGTTAAAAGATTATCACATTTTTCAGATTAAAAAACTGAATTACAAACTGTCCTGATACATAATATACAAATTCTATGGTTTCATGATAAAGAATCATGCATATACACATGGGCACACATGCACATGCACACACACACACACACACACACACACTCTCTCACATACACAAATACACATGCATACAATCGAATGATAATCTACAAACAGATGATATCCTTCACCCTCCATCACAGGCACAGTTTACAGAAAAACCCAGGCAATATCATTTGCCACTGATGGGATAGCCCTGTTGTTAAGGTGTTGTGCATTGCATTCATAATCTGCTGACTCAGGTTCGAATCCTGCTCATGAGAATTTTTCCCCCTGGAGTTAATACTCAGTACCAACTCCACTCCACCTAAACGTCCTTCGGATGAGACTAAAAATAATAAACCGAGGTCCGGTATGTGAATGCACGCTGAACATCTTGCACACAATATAAAAAATGTTTCTCCTTTTGGATGAGTAGGCCATTGTGTGCTGGTGGGAATGGATGACAAAATTTACAAAAGCACATGTATACACACAGGGACTGGATGTAAAAAAAACAAAACAAGAATGCTTATTCCATTATCTTCAGAACATAAGAAAATAAAATAAAAAACCCATATATATATAAGAAAAAGAAGTGACCTGCTGCAGGTAGGGCTGACAGACGGCCTCTATGTGGCGCAGACAGGTGGCGCCCTGCAGCAGACGCACGTGGCCGGCCGCGGGGTGGAAGTACAGGTGTGTGTTGGCCAGACACAGGTAGTGGCCGGGCCTCTTCAGGCACTCCACCACTGTGACCTGCAGCACGGTGCTGCGCGCCTCCATGCTGGACAGCAGGGCAGGAAGGCGACGCACCGCCGCCCCCAGGTCTGAACATGATGCGTCTGTCAGCATCATCTCTGTCAGGCTGACGTCCTTATGGCTCACAACCCTGTAATGAGTGATGTGAAACATGGCTGGTGATGATCATCATACTGAGTATATCATATGGAAAGTAGTTTTATCTTCACAAAAATACATGACAATGAATACGGATACCACAGTGGCATGAAATATTTAAAGTCCTAAATAAATAAAGTCCAAACTCATAAATACTTGATTTCCTGTGAGAAACCGTCAGCTGCTCAGAGAGAACACAAAACTGAGTTGCAGTAGTTTTGTTTCTTTTTATTTTTGAAGTTCACTCTTCTGTGTTCATTATTAAAAGTATGTGCTGGAATTGTTCAGGCATATTGTGAACACAGCACTCAACAAGATACTTTGTCAGAGCCACTGGTTGTTTAGTGTGCACTGAATTTATTACCTCTACAGAGACTCACTGCTAAGATGAAGTCCACAAAGGAAAATTTCATACAAGGTCACATTCAAAAACATGTATGACTGAGAGGCACAATGAGAATCTTTAGGTCAATGAACTGTTAGTGTTAAACATTCAATCATTGTATTTAACGTCTGTATCAAACTCAAAGTGGATCAGCAAACTGAAACGTCAAGACAACTGCTTTCATGGCATCTAATCTGAACTTCCCTTCACAGGTAAAATATGACATGACCATCCCGTCATTGTCATTCACTTTGTGAAAAACTCTCTTTGTTTTTTTTTAGCCTGTGTGTGTGTGTGTGTGTGTGTGTGTGTGTGTGTGTTGTGTGTGTGTGTGTGTGTGTGTGTGTGTGTGTGTGTGTGGAGAGTCAGTCAGTGAGTCAGACAGTCAGTGAGTGTGTGCATGCATGTGTGTCTGTGTGTATGTGAGAGAGAGAACACTGAACACTGAAATCATTTATTGTACTTCAGCCTTTAGCCAATACAATTCAAAGGGAAGAAAAAAGTGAAGAAAATTAAATATAACTACATGTAACCATTGATAAGAATTTGCCATAATTATACCTTGGCATTTACCCAGAACTATGCACCTGATGTGAGAGAGAGAGAGAGAGAGAGAGAGAGAGAGGAGAGAGGAGAGGAGAGAGGAGGGAGAGAGAGAGAGAGGAGAGAGAGAGAGAGAGAGAGATTTTATTTATTTATTCTTTTATATCGAGGATAACAGAATAAGCAATCATATGCTTTTTTTCATCCGGTCCCGTGGTGTATGCAGTTTTGTAAATCATGTCATCTGTTCCACCGGCACATGATGGCCTACTCTTACGAAAAGCGGAACAGGATTTAACGTTGTGCGCAAGATGTTCTGCGTGCGTTCGCACACGGGGCCTCGGTTTAAAGTCTCATCCGATGGACTTTTGGGGAGAGAGAGAGAGAGAAGAGAGAGAGAGAGAGAGAGAGAGAGAGAGAGAGAGAGGAGAGAGAGGAGAGAGAGAGAGAGAGAGAGAGAGAGAGAGAGAGAGTGAGTGAGAGAGAGAGAGTGAGGAGAGAGAGAGAGACACACACACACACAGACAAACAGACAGACAGACAGACAGACACTCACACAGAGACAGCGAGTGAGAGTGAAAGACAGAGACAGAGACAGAGCACAAGTAAGCACAAGTGAATAAAAGATTAAAACAAGATTTTAGCAGTATGAAATCACACATCACCTAAATTTGTCTCTGTGAATGAATGTGGCAATGCCTTCACATCCTTGTTGACCCTTGACCTTTAGTGACCCAGAGTAGCCGATGAGATCCAGCGATGGCAACAGCTCGTTTTCAAACATCTTGCGGTCCACTTCTTGCAAACACACAATGTCTGCATTGTATCCTGGTAACAAAAAAAAAAAAGATTAAATTTTCTCATAATAATTGATATACCACTACCAGTGTCATGATAATTTCATGTTTTATCAAACAACACATCTGTCTCTACTTCCATTAAAAAAAAGTATTGGTCATCTTTTGCTCAGCTCTTATGCTTTGTGTTCATGAATGGTTTTGCTATTGGTTGCATACAATGATTCATATACATGTATCATTGTATGTAAATGAATTGAATGCAAATTATGCAAAAGTAGTTTAGAGTGAATTTATTTAAACTACAAGACTTAAAATTTAGAATTGATAATAAAATTATGTACTTTATTGTCAAATCTTAATTTTCTGCTCAATCACAACACATAGTATTGCCAGTCACACAAAATTGAAACCAGCATACACTATTGAATCAGATTCAGAATCAGATATGAACCTGTAATTTCTTTCAGGAGCAGCTGTCGACGGTAGTCCATGTCCAGAGCATATGGTGGGCAGTAAGGGAACAGGACGTCGCGTGCATAGTCTGAATCTGAGTAGGTATCAGCAAGCAGGTTGTACGACACCACTCTGAAACTAAGAAAAAACAAACAACTGATTGTGGCTACCTGGTGAACAAAAACAGCTGCTGTGTTTTATATAAGGCAGAACCCTCTGCCCCCCCCCCCCCCCCCCCCCCAAAAAAAAACAACAACAACAACAAATAAACCCAACACAACAACAACAAAAAACCTGAACAAGTTCCACATGAATTCAAGGAAGTAGTTTTCTAGCTCTAATTATAGGCTTATAATTTCTCAAGAGAAATATTCATCATGTTCATATTCATGCTATAAGATTTTGATAAACTTTGTGATTTGTGTGTCATCCAATTATAAACACATGTATTGATAAATATAATCAACAAAATTCAAACCGTTTAGCAACAGCTTTTACAGAACTTTTATAATAATATATTATACATGTATAAATAACATTTGATGTATGCACAGTGGAAAGACTCACTGCAGCACTTCACAGTACTCAGTAGCATCAAAATTTAAAATGCCATGTCTCAAAAATTGTATTAAATCAGCTCAATTTTAACACAAAATTCGCACACACACACACACACACACACACACACACACACTCCAATCCAATTCAATTCAATGATGTTGCTTTGAGCCCCGCCGACCGCACAGGCAATATCGGGGCTGTCAGTGTCACCTTATCACATTTTAAAACTTATATCAAAACTGTGCAACTATACAGATTAAAATGGGGTAAAAAAACCTTGACTGTCCTTGCTTCAATGTTTGTATTGACGCCCTGGTCAACCATAAGGGTCAGCCCAGGATGGCCGTGTCGTGGGAAAACCCACATCAATCACACATAAAAAAATGAGATAAAACCAAAACCAGAATCCTTAACACACACCACAACACACACACACACACACACACACACACACACACACACACACACACACCACACACACTTCCACACGCGCATGCATGAAGCATACAGTGATACACACTTGTATTACACAGTGACACTGACAGTGACACACACACATGTGCCCACATTTACACACATGTACATGATGTAGGTGGATCAATGTGTTTTTTTTCAGACGTAACATATATATATATATATATTACATGTCTACAAGGCAAGAAGTCATGAACTTCATCCTTGTTTGAGTGGCAGTCTGGGTGCTGGCATTTTTCAGTTGAGATGATAAACTGACCCTTACTGAGGCCTCACATATTATGCAACTTACATTTTTCTGAATAAGAAACCATGGCACAACATTGCCCCAGAAAAAATTCTGCAGAAAGGGGAAAAAATGGGTGGTGCTGAGCACTCTTGTGGCAACACACTCTCATGTACACGTGTGTGTGTGTGTGTGTATGTGTGTGTGTGTGTGTGTGTGTATGTGTGTGTGTGTGTGTGTGTATGTGTGTGTGTGTGTGTGTGTGTGTGTGTGTGTGTGTGTGTGTGTGTGTGTCTGAGTGTAATGAGTGTAATGAGTGTAATGAGTGTGTGTGAGCGTGTGTGTGTGTGTGTGTGTGTGTGTGTGTGTGTGTGTGTGTGTGTGTGTGTGTGTGTGAGTGCGCATGTGCATAAATCTTAAATTAAAATGTATGTAAAGATTTGTCAGATGATTTGTCATTTTGAGATAGTCTGATACATCATGAACACGAAATGAAATTATCATAATAACTATGAAAACGTATAATTTTAAACATTCTCTTTAACCTGAGTATATTTTCCCCATCTTAGTTCTTACTTTTTTCGTTTCACAATGACACCAGGCATAATTGTCAAAACACTTACGCATCATCCTCTATTCTGGTTGGTGTGTACAGATGCCTGGTTTCAAAGGGGCATGTGCCTGGCCCTGGTTTGACTTCCTCTGACACAACAAAGTCTTCCTTCCCAATTCTGTCACTTCTCCCGGGGTACATGTCAGTTTTAAAACGTAAACCAATATCAGCAACTGTTGGCATATAGATCTGATCTACACATCTGGGCGAATTGTTACTGACATTCCATAATCTTTACCACCTTCTCCACCTTCTGCACCCATTGCCTCTTCCTTTGGTGAAGATGTGACTTTTTCCCAAGAAAACACACAGTTCTGTAGATCTGCAAATTCAAGTTCAAATCTGGGAAATATGGGGAAACCAGCCATGATAGATGACGGTAGGGGTAGAAGTTTTACTGATGGAGCATTGACTGTGATTGGGATGTCGGTACTTCCAATTCTGAGCTTATTCCCCTCTGCCCATGCTGATTTGTTGGGGATGTTTTCGTCGACCTTCCGTCCACTGCCAGTCAAGATTTGCACATTCAAATTATTTTCTTCGTCTTCTTCTCTTGAGGAGTCCCATACATTGCTATTGGCGGCAACGTTCTTCTTCTTTTTCTTCTTTTTAAACAGACTTTTGGCTAGATTCGTTTTTAATCGATTGATGGCCGTGCCGACGTCTTCGAACTGCTTGCGGTCAAGATTAAAGGCTCTCGAAGTGCTGCCTTCGTGACAGTATTCCACTGTAATTTGCATCTTCTCTTCGCCAGGAATACACCGTACATTCGCTGAAGCCATTCTTTTCACAGCAAAACGTGTCCTTTGCACACACAAAATGCTTGCTGTTGCAACTCGCGATCCTATATGACTCCACATGAGGACAGGAAGTTGACAGGTTGTTACGAAAATTACAACTCTGCCACCAAAGAGCGAGTGAGATTTGCGTCAGTTGTGTGCAATAGGCTAACCAACTTCGGTGATTTCGGGGCCTTGTGAAAATTATTAACCATTGCGTTTACCAGTGTGGATCAAATAATAACAAAATATAAATTTGTAATAAACAAAGCCAATAACTTAATCATTTGTAAAGGAGACTAGGTTTTATCTAATTTTATTGTAATAAAAGGCTATCTTTCAACCAAAATATGGAATAATAAATGTATAGCTGCACACAAGGATCTCTGTGTGTGTCAAGTCAAGTCAAGTCAAGTCAAGTCAAAATGATCTTTATTGAGGGTAAAAGATTAAGTTTACACAACTTTTTTTCATCCTGCCCTCACAAAAAAATCATGTAAATTGACTTCTAAAACATTCAAAGACAAATATCAACCTTTGTTGAAAAAACTAAAATAAATCAGGATTATTTTCCAACAAATCTCTCAAGATAAAAAACAAAAACAAAAACAAACCCAAGACAGTACAACATAAGCTCACATCATACATACAAATGATACAAATACTATATAACATGGGCATGAATAACAACAAGCAGCCAAATGTGAGGTAGTATCAAACATAAATGCGGACTTATAGTTTGTCCATCAAATGTTTCTTCAAAAGTTTCTTAAACATTTGTTTTGAAGGAACTGATTTTAGAAAAGGGGGTAGGCTATTCCACAATGTTCTTCCTGAATAAGCAAGGCTTGATTTATAGAGATTATTATGGGGCCTGGGCAGTAACAGTCTATGGGTAGGCCTATTTTTATTGATAGCAAATTTTTCCACAATTTTCTTTGGGGCTTTTCCGTTTAATATATTGAACATACATAGATACTTGTTGAACTGCAGTCTGTCTTTGAGTGGAAGAATGTCTAGTTCTTTGTAGTTGGTGGTGGTCAGCGTATTAGGATTCAATCGGATTAGTTTAACAGCTCTTTTATGTAGGCGGTTTTATATGCTTTAGGTTTGTTTCACTTGCACTGTCCCATAAGGTAGAAACATAGTTTATAAGAGATAGAATATGGGCGTGAAAAAATAGTTTTCGTGACTGTAAATTTAGAAAATTTTTGATTTTTCTAAGTTGATACAATCTTACTGAGATTCGTTTTCCTAATGTGGCTATGTGATCTGACCAAGACAAATCGTTGTCGATTACTGCACCTAGTACTTTGTGTGAGACTACTTCTTCAATTTGTTGTCCATGGATATAAATTGGCTCGAATGGAGAATGCAATTTCTGTCTTTTTTGTCGAGTGGTTATAAACATACATTTTGTTTTATTAGAATTAAGAGACATATGATTGAGTTCTGTCCATTCGATAAGTTTATTGATATCTGCCTGCATATCTTTCACAAGCTGGTTTGAATCATCGTTGTTACATTGAATTGATGTATCATCGGCAAACATTTGACATGAACAATGGATATGCAGAGGTAGGTCATTAATATAAATGGAGAAAAGAAGTGGTCCTAGTATTGACCCCTGTGGTATTCCATATTTCACGGGTAATAAGGTTGATCTCCTAGGCCCGATTTCAACAAGTTGATAACGATTACTGAGAAATGAGTCTAAAAATGATACTGCTTGGTCGGAAATTTTATAGTATTTTAATTTTTTGATGAGGAGAGAGTGGCTAATAACGTCAAAGGCTTTAGCAAAGTCTAGAAAAAGGACTCCAGTGATTTCATTGTTATTGATATTCAAAAGACAATGCTCAATTAGTTGTATTAAGGCTGTATGGCAAGAATGGTTTTCACGAAAACCTGACTGGTTTTCATTAATTAGATTATATATTTTAAAATGAGAATGTAAGTGAAATTGTATATGTTTTTCTAATAGTTTAGATAGGACTGATAGTATGGAGATTGGTCTGTAGTTCGACGGATTGGTTGGGTCTCCTGCTTTGTGTAAGGGTATTACTTTTGCTCGTTTGAACTTCATTGGGAAGTAATTTTTGTCAATACACAAGTTAAATATGTAGGTTAGGGTGTCAGTTATGGCGTATGCACTGATTTTTAATATTTGACTATCGATTTTGTCAAGGTCTTTTGATCTTGACTGTTTCAAATTGAGTATACTATTAAGCACTTCTGTTACTGTTATTGGGGGTATAACAAAATCAGATGAGATGTTCTTTGATGAACAGTATTGTGTGTGTGTGTGTGTGGACTTTTGAGCGTATTTCTTTTTAATTTTCTTTATTGTTTTTTCCCCCCCCTTTTTTTTTGGTTTTATATATAGGTATATCTTAATTTTGATGTGTGTGTGTGTGTGTGTGTGTGTGTGTGTTGTGCGCGCGCGCACGCGCGCGCGCGCGCGCGCGTGTGTGTGTGTGTGTGTGTGTGTGTACGCACGCGCTTGTGCACACACACACACACATTTTTGTTTCTGTTGTTGGTTGTTGTTTGGGGGGGGGGGGGGGGGGGTTGGTTGATATGTGCAAGGGTTTTATTTATTAGTAAAAATTAATCACTTTTCATTGTCATATTTGTGTCTGCTGTCTGTGGTTTTCCCCCTTCCCGTCTGTTCCAACCTTCTTTTTTTGTGTCAGTGTTACGTTTTACTTTGTTTTGTTTTGTTTTTTCAGTGGTGATGGGTATTATCATATTGTATCGTTATTGTGTGTTTTTTCTTTTTCATTTTTGCTTTTTTTTTTTACTTTTGATACTTCCCCTCCTTATGTGTGTGTATCTATCTATCTATCTATCTATCTATCTATCTATCTATCTATCTATCTATCTATCTATCTATCTATCTATCTATCTATCTATCTATCTATCTATCTATCTATACATACATACATACATACATACATACATACATACATACATACATACATACATACATACATACATATATATACTCGTGGGCGAATGCGCCTACGCGCGCGCCGCGCGTGTGTGTGTGGTGTGTGACTTTTGAGCGTATTTCTTTTTTAATTTTTTTTATTGTTTTTTCCCCCCCCTTTTTTTTTGGTTTTATATATAGGTATATCTTAATTTTGATGCTGTTGAATCGTGTTAGTTAAACAATATTCATGAACTGTTTTATTTTTCGCTCTTTTCCCTTAGATAGATGGCTTGATAAAAAAATTTAAAAAAGCAAATCAATGCTTATTTAATGTATCATCTGGAAATAATAATTTGACTTTACTTGGTTTCACAACACACACACACACAACACACAACACACACACACACACACACACACACACACACACACACACACACACACACACACACCACAACACACACACACTGCCAATAATGCTTACATGGAGAATCAGCAATGGTTAAGAAGGTGAACTGACGGGTATAAAACTGTTCCTGTTTTTTGTTGTTGTTGTTGTTGTTTTTTAACCATCCAGTATTTTTGTGTGTTTGGAAGTATATGTGATACAGGATAATATGTGTTTTACTGCAGGCAATGTTTTTGGCTGTTGGGGGGACACGACTCACATCTGGGTCTGGGTTCGGGCCCCGTTTGGGCCTGAAACTTCACCCCCATCCCTAGACTGTGAGTGGTGGACTGGGTGCTAGTCTTTCGGATGAGACGATAAACCGAGTCTAGTGTG
>JASPKP010004006.1:10000-15000 GCA_030674155.1 Stramonita haemastoma | reverse complement strand
TATTATGGAATTGTTCATCTTGCTTTTTGCAGACGATGTTGTATTATTATCATCTTCTCCCGTTGGTCTGCAAAACCAGTTGAATGTTCTTATGGCATGTTGTTCAAATATGAAATTAAAAGTAAATAAAGATAAAACAAAAATTATGGTTTTCAGAAAAGGTGGATTTTTGGGTAGAGATGAAAACTGGTTTTTCGAAAATTCTTAATTAGAAGTAGTAAATAAGTATTGTTATTTAGGATTCAATTTTTCAACAAAGCTCAGTGTCAAAGTTGGTATTGAAAATCAAATTATGAAAGGTAAGAAAGCTTTAGTTAGTTTGATAAAGGCATTTTTGAAAAACAAGGATATTACCCATCAAATATACTTTAAAGTGTTTGATACAAAAATACAGCCTATACTATTGTACTCCTCTGAAGTTTGGGGTTTAAGTCGATTAGATTGTTTAGAAAAGATTCATTTAATGGCATGTAAGCGTTTTCTAGGGCTTCCTATCAAAACTCCAAACAAAATGGTGTATGGAGAACTTGGTAGATAACCTCTTTATGTTAATTCGAGTATTTATTCATTACGATACTGGTTTAAAATACTACAAATGGACCACCACAGATTACCTCGTCAGGCATACGAAATGCAGCTAAGGCTAGATAGCAATGCAAAAAGATGCTGGGTTACTAACATAAGAGTGCTATTATGTGAGTGTGGTTTTACTTTTGTATGGTTGCAACAAGGTGTGGGAGATGTAGGACAATTTATGCATATTTTCAAGCAGAGAATGATAGATTTGTTTATTCAGGAATGGCAAAGTGTTATCGGTGAACATGAAAGATACTCCATCTACAAGTCATTTAAAACAGTGTTTGAAAAGGAATCTTATATTTGTAGCATCGATGTGTACTGCTTTAAAGTTGCCTTGTCCAAGCCAGATTAAATGTCCTACCGTTAAATAACAATCGTCACAGATACAGTAATAGCGTTCAAGACAAAATGTGTCCTTTCTGTAAGAATGTAACTGAAGATGAATACCATTTGATAGCTATATGTCCAATGTATGCAGACCTCAGAGTAAAATTTATTCCTAACATGCTTCATTTGCCGTTGTCAGCTGTTCTTTGTGCTAACAATACACGTTTTTCTTTGCAGGTATCAAAGTACATATTCTATGCCATGAGAAGAAGACAATGCTCGACAGATTTCAACTAGAAAGCAAGATTCATAGTTTAAATGTCTTATGCAATTAACAGATCTCAATGTGACTAAAACTGAAAACTGAGTAAAAATGGGTTTTCAGTTTATATTTTGTTTTCTTTTCCTTATATCCAATCTGTTTTTGTTGTTGTTGTTGTTGTTGTTGTTGTTTTTTGTTGTTGTTTTTTTTTGTTTTTGTTTTGTTTTGTTTTGTTTTTCCCTTGTGGTATCGTTGTTGTTCGTTTCTGGTTTGGATATTTTTCCTTGAATGAAATCAAACAAAAATTAATAGCGGTAATTATATAACATCTGAATTTTCAGTTCTCCTCTCTTCGTCGACAAAGTTGCTCTAAGTTTGTTTATTGTCCTCAAAAACGAGAAAAATAAACTTACAAATAGAAGCGCAGTGGAAGCCGACTGACAATGTATTTAAATAGATTGCCTGTACAATAACGGTATTTGAGCAGGAGGTATGTGGGAAATTTATTTTGTATACTGTAAATCCTATAAAGATAACAATAGATATCCTTCTGAAGTAGTGAAAGTTGTAAAACTGATCGCCAGCGATAAAAGTAGGCAAGCATATTTTGATTCAGTCAATGGAGGATGTGTATTTTAAAATCATGCTCATTGTATACTGATGGTCTGCCTCAAATTGTTTTGTATGTGAAGTTTTGATATTAACAATGTCAGTCATTGCTGTTTGTTTCATTGTTTTGTTACAGATGGACAGAGGTGAATGAGTAAGATGTGTTTGTTTTGATGTATGCCTGAACTTTTGAGTACGTATGAAAACATCATTAGTCTTGTGTGATGAAAATTATCAGTGTATATATATATTTTTTCCCCACATGTGTATTGTGGCCCAGTGGCCGATGTACATTAAACAAGTTCGAGTTCCGAGTTCTCTCTCTCTCTCTCTCTCTCTCTCTCTCTCTCTCTCTCTCTCTCTCTCTCTCTCTCTCTCTCTCTCTCTCTCTCTCTCTCTATCTCTCTCTTTCTATATATAATTATATATATATATAATTACCCCCACCCTCTCTCTCTCTCTCTCTCTCTCTCTCTCTCTCTCTCTCTCCTTATCTCCCTTGGATGAGAGAAAAAGTATGGCAACACTTATCTGTAGCCTTTGGGAATATAATTCTCTCTCTCTCTCTCTCTCTCTCTCTCTCTCTCTCTCTCTCTCTCTCTCTCTCTCTCTCTCTCTCAAATACCACAGTAAGCCCCTAAGATCTACCAGATGGTCGGAAGATGTCTGGCTCATTCGGCACGTGACCAGATCACAGCAGCCGATTGGTCAGCTCCGTCACGTGCTTCGCCAAATCCGCTGGGCGACTCTTCGCGACGCTTTAAAAGATAAAACAAAAAAACAAAAACAACAATAATAAAAAATAAAATAAAAAACCTGAACCCAAAGACCTGCTTTTAGATAAAAACTTATTCTTCTTTGTAATTTTTCTTCTTTGCAATTCTTCTTCGCAATTCTTCTTGTTCGCAATTCTTCTTGTTCTTGTTCTTGTTCGCAATTTTTCTTGTTCTTGTTCTTGTTCTTGTTCTTCTTCTTCGCAATTCTTCTTTGCAATTCTTCTTCTTCGCAATTCTTCTATTTTGCAATTCTTCTTCTTCTTCTTCTTTTTCTTCTTCTTCTTCTTCTTCTTCTTCTTCTTCTTCTTCGCAAATCTTCTTCTTCTGCTGCTTCTTTACAATTCTTCTTTTTCGCAATTGTTCTTCTTCTTCTTCTTCTTCTTCTTCTTCTTCTTCTTCTTCTTCTTCTTCTTCTTCTTCTTCGTCCTCCTCCTCCTCTTCTTCTCCTTCGTCAAACGCACAGTCAGCAACTATTGTCTGCTATATAAGCAAAACTTGCAAAACACTGCCTTTAAGTGCCTGACAAGTCAGGCCCAGCACAACGACTTAGGCATAAGAGAGATTCGTTATCCTTCAAGTATTATTTGGAGATAAAGGACAGAAAAATGGACCACTAAGAAGTAAAGGCAGAAAACAGACAAGAAAGAAGTGACAGGAAGATAAAGGAACAAGGTAGAAAAAGAGGAGGATTATAGAAAAGAGGAAATTTCTAGAACAAAATTTCCAAAAGGTGGGGATGCTATTTATACTGTCAGTCCCAGGGGGGAAAGAGAGAAACGAATCTGGTATGAGACTAAAATATACAATATGGATCGGTGGTCTAGAGGTATGGCGCCTGTCTAGAAAGCGAAGAGTCCGGGTCGGAGTGTGCAGTGGTTTGAATCCCGTTTGGGCCCCAAACTCTTCCCCCTATCCATTAGACCATGAGTGGTGGTCTGGGTGCTAGTCTTTCAGATGAGACGATAAACCGAGGTCCGTGTGTTACACATTATAAATTGGCGTTCGGAAAAGAACCCACGGCAACAGGAGGGTTGTCCCTGGCAAAATTCTGTAGAAAAAAGACACTCTGATAGGGAAACAAAATTTAATACAGTTGCAGACAGGAACTGTCTCCCTGGGGAGAGCAGCCCAAATTTCACGCAGAGAAATCTACTGACATAAAGTCGTAATGAATAAATAAATAAATTGCTAAATAAATAAATGAGTCCGTGGTCTAGAGGTAATAACGCACATGCCTAGAAAACGAAAAGTCTGGATTTGATACGGGTTCGAGTTCTGTTCCTGTTTGTGCCGCAAAACCTCTCTCTCTTCTCTCTCTCTCTCTCTCTCTCTCTCTCTCTCTCTCTCTCTCTCTCTCTGTTCTCTCTCTCTCTCTCTCAACCCCCCCCCCCCCCCCCCCCCTCCCACGCACTAGACGCGAGTGATTGTCTTGGTGCTAGTCTTTTGAATGAGACGAGAAACCGATGAATTTTTGGTAAACATAATTTTTTCCTGTCTAAATTTTTTTTTAAATCTCATTGTAGCGCCAAGTTGGTATGTTACGTCATATCTGCTAAAATTAGACTTAAAACCTTGTACGTCATTTTTTCCAATGACATCATGCGTCAAGTTTTGCTCACGTGGCTTATGTTTTACGTGGTTGATAATTCTGAATCTATTTTCAAAACTTCAGTAGGTGGAGGCTGTATTTAAATCGTAAAACTCTCGTCAGCTTTGGGACATCTTGTGACAAATTTGATTAAGAAATCCTATTTGTTCTCGATGCAGGGAGCTTTATGATTCGATTTCCTCCTACATCTTAAGCAATGTTAATGAAATAAAATCATTATGAGACATTCCTTTACTTGATTTGAATTTTTTACCCCAGGTTGCAATTTTAAAGGAAATTCTTGCGACTGATCATATTTAGCTGTGTTCGTGATCTTCCTGATTGAATTTGTCATGTATAATCCGAGCGTCTAATCTGATAAAAAAAAGATGGCATCAAATATTGTTTAGATCTTATTGTTTTCTTTTTTGGAGTGTTCATCAGTTTTGTTAATTCGTTTAGATTTGTCTTGTTTTGGGCTTTTGATCTATTTCAAAACGCTTGTAGGTGGTGGTTGTTCTTATTGCAAAACAATTACAGTTGCAGACAGAAAAAGGGAAAAAAAAAAAAATACTGGGTGGCGCTGCTCTTGCGGCGATGCGCTCTCCCTGGGGAGAGCAGCCCGAATTTCACGCAGAGAAATTTGCTGTGACTTAAAGTGGTATTAAAAAAACACACGAAAAAACCCAAGAACCTCTGCTTTCAAGATCTCTTGCACTTAAGATTTTTGTCAATCTCATTTGTCTCGGGAGCAAAAGCTTTCTGATTTAATTCATCACCAAATTTTAAGAAATGTTAATGAAACATTTTTTTTAATGAAATATTTACTTGATTCAAAATGTTTACCCCGCACTGCAAT
>JASPKP010004006.1:0-7500 GCA_030674155.1 Stramonita haemastoma | reverse complement strand
CTCTCTGTCTCTCTCTCTGTCTCTCTCCCTCCCTCTCTGTCTCTCTCTCTCTGTCTCTCTACCTCCCTCTCTGTCTCTCTCTGTCTCTCTCTCTGTCTCTCTACCTCCCTCTCTGTCTCTGTCTCTGTCTCTCTCCCTCTTTCCCTGTCTTTGTTTTTCTCTCTCCTTCTCTGGTAATTAATGAAGCTTACACCTGCCAGTTGCACTTCAGCCAAAAATGACTGTAATCAGGGTCCACATCTCCTTAACCCCCCCCCCCCTCCTATTCAACCTTCACTCTCCCTCTTCCCTCCCCCCCCAACCCCTCCTCATCCCCTCCCTCTACCCCTCCCATAATTATTTTCTCTTAAACTGTAGATTAGCCATTTGTGAGGAATGATATAAATCACCCCCCCCCCACCCCTTCCCCGACCGACCCCACCCTCCCCCACATTGGTTGTGTTGAAGTTGATTAATTCCGGTCGCAATAACAAATTAGTTCAGAGAGTGCAAGACTTAGATGGATAGATGATTAACTGAGACATGCAGGTAAACATGTAAAAGGTAAAGGTGTCCCATAACCTATGTGATCGTAGGGGAGCGAGGCATCAGAGACCTCAGCTTCTCTAAGGGGCCAGCATGTTGAGGGCGGCGCCCATCTCCTCTCTCTCTCTCCCTCGCCGCTTTACCTTCCCTGACCCTAAAGAGGGCAGGTGCCCATTTACAAGTTTAGGTAAGGTGGTGGGTGATGATGAAGGTGGCTGTTGAAAAGTAGGAAAAGACATGAGGGGAAGACATCAGGTAGGAAATGAGTGCGTTTTGAGGTTGGATTTGAAAGTGTTAAATGTAGGCTTTTGGCGAAGTGAGAGAGGAAGGTCATTCCAGGTGGATGGAGCATAAACAGTGAAACAGCGTCAGCCTACATAAATAACAGTGGTGTGTTTGAAATCTAGGAGTTCTGAAGCACAAGGCACTGGGAGGTCTGCACTGGTTTAAGTTGTTGGTGCACGTTTCCCCATCTGAACACCCTGGGTGTGTTTCCATGGCTAGGAAAAAGTCATCAAAGGGTATCAATAGCAAACTGTCGAAGCAGCAGCGGGGGTGGGTGGGTGGGTAAAAAGGTAATCCATTATTGATCAAGTTAGTAAGATAGTGACTAGAGAGTGTTGCCGCAGAGTGTGGGATAAAGACCGCCATTGAATCTGAATTCCTGGATTTCTTGTTGTTGTTGTTGTTGTTGTTGTTGTTGTTGTTGTTGTTGTTGTTGTTCTTCTTCTTCTTCTTCTTCTTCTTCTTCTTCTTCTTCTTCTTCTTCTTCTTCTTCTTCTTCTTCTTCTTCTTCGCAATTCTTCTTCGCAATTCTTCTTTGCAATTCTTCTTCTTCTTCTTCTTCTTCTTCTTCTTCTTCTTCTTCTTCTTCTTCTTCTTCTTCTTCTTCTTCTTCTTCTTCTTTGCAATTCTTTGCAATTCTTCGCAATTATTCTTCTTCGCAATTCTTCTTCTTCTTCTTCTTCTTCTTCTTCTTCTTCTTCTTCTTCTTCTTCTTCTTCTTCTTCTTCTTCTTCTTCGCAATTCTTCTTCTTCGCAATTCTTCTTCTTCGCAATTCTTCTTCTTCGCAATTCTTCTTCATCATCATCGGACGCTCAGACAGCAACTTTTGCAATCTGTACAACTGCGTTGCGCTGCCGTTAAGCACTTGAAAAGTCAGGCCCAATGCATCCGATTTCTGCGTGGGAAAAAATTGTATTCTTTTACGTCTCTCTTGTGGGGGGGGGGGGGGGGGGAGAGGCAGGAGATTGGACCAAGAATGCATAAAAATAGACAAAGAAGGATGTTAGGTGAAAGGAAGGGAAAAAAATAAAGGAACAAGCCAAAACCAAAGAGAGGGATAGAAAAGAGGGAATTCATAACACAGAATGTTGTAAGTGAAAGAAAGAAAAGAAAATAAAGGAACAAGGCAAAAACAAAGAGAGGGATAGAAAAGATGAAATTCATAATACAGAATGTCGTAAGTGACAGAAAGAAAAAAAATAAAGGAACAAAACAAAAACAAAGAGAGGGATAGAAAACAGGGAATTCATAACACACAACGTCCAGAAAGTGGGGATGCTATTTATACTGACAGACAAGCTCCTAGCATTCCACAGGGGGGGGGGGGAGAGAGAGTGGGGAGGGTGAAGAGAGAAGTGAGAGGGGGGTGGGGAGAGGGGAACGGAGGGAGAGTTCTGGCTTTTTAATTTTTTTTAACCAGGTGTCTAAACCACTAGACCACCGCTTCCCTGGAGGGGAGAACGAGACTGAAGTGTTGTAATGAGATGGCTGACATGGCAATATCCGCTCTACTGGCTTTCTATTTTATTTTTTATTTTTATTTTTATTATTATTTTTTTTTTAACTCTTGCTGGTGTCTCGTTGAGATATGCCAATACTGTGTTTTGCATTGGGGACAGACAAAATAAACACAGCCTGACACATGCATGCATGTGTGTAAAAGAGTGAGATGGAGAGAGAGAGGGGGGAAGGAGGAAGGAGAGAGGGAGGGAGGAAGAGAGAGTTAGAGGGGGGGGAAGGGACTGAGAGAGAGAGAGAGAGAGAGAGAGAGGGAGGAGAGAGAGAGGAGAGAGAGAGAGAGAGAGAGAGAGAGAGAGAGAGAGAGAGAGAGAGAGAGAGGAGAGAGAGAGGGAGGAGGAGACAGACAGACAGACAGACAGACAGAGACAGAAAGGGACAGCGAGGGACAGCGAGGGACAGCGAGGGACAGAGAGGGACAGAGAGAGAGAGACAGAGATAGACACAGAGAGGGAGACAGAGACAGACAGAGACAGACAGAGAGAGCGAGAGATGGTGAGAGAGAGGGAGAGACAAACATACATACTGACATACACACAGACAAAGACAGAGACTGAGAGATAGAGATACAGAGAAAAAGACAGAGAGTGAAACACCACACACACACACCACACACACACACACACACACACACACACACACACACACACACACACACACACCACACACACACACACACACACACACACACCACACAAAGTCTTTAACTACCCAAACACCAAAAACAAACCCCAAACAGTTCCAGCACTTCTCGAATCCAGAAAAGAACCGTTGAAAAATTCACAACCCCCACTTTTACCCCCCTACTGCGTGTGTGTGACAAGTATGAATACTTTTCCTGGAAAAGTGTAGTAATCCTGTCGTAAGATCAAGTGCGTAACAGGCTTTTAACTCGTGAAGGCTCCAATTTGAAAAAAGATTTTTTGGGGGGGAGGGGAAATGTTTTACCACTGGGAGAGAACAGTCTAGTAAACCAATCCTTAGATTAAATGGGTAACAGGCTTTTAACTCGTGAAGGCTCCAATTTTTTAATACAGATTTTGGGGGGAGAGGAGGGGGGGGGGGGGAGGGATGTTCTACCACTGGGAGAGTAGAGTGGCTTTAAGTGTAAGTGCAGACACTTCAGTTAATTGGCTATTAATTAAAACTGGAGAAGAGGAGAGGAGAGAGAGAGAGAGAGAGAGAGAGAGAGAGAGAGAGAGAGAGAGAGAGAGAGAGAGAGAGGAGAGAGAGAGAGAGAGAGAGAGAAGAGAGAGAGAGAGAGAGAGAGAGAGGAGAGAGAGAGAGAGAGAAGCTGTGGCTGTCATTTCATTAGTTCGTTTTAGAGAGAGAGAGAGAGAGAAGCTGTGGCTGTCATTTCATTAGTTCGTTTTCTTTAAATGGAAAATGGAATAGAGGGGGATGGAAAGGGGGTGTCATATTTTTTTTTTATTTATGTCTGAGACAATGAAATAAACTCTCGTGTACTTTTTTTTTACATCCAGTCCCTGTGTTTATGCAGTTTTTGTCAGTCTTGTCTTCTGTTCCCACGTACTGGCACACAATGGCCTACTCTTACGAAAAGCGGAACATGATTTAACGTGTGGGTTTTTGTAATATTTTTATCTATTTATTTTTTTTTATTATATCCAGGATAATGGAATCAGCTCTCATGTGCTTTTTTATTTTGCATCCAGTCCCCATGTGTATGCAGTTTTGGAAATGTTGTCATCTCTTCTCACGTACCGGTGGCACACGATGGCCTACTCTTTCGAGAAACGGAACAGGATTTAAACGTTAAAAGATTGAAGAGAGAGAGAGGAGAGAGAGAGAGAGAGAGAGAGAGAGAGAGAGAGAGAGAGAGAGAGAGAGAGAGAGAGAGAGGAGAGAGGGGAGAGAGAGAAAGGTGGGGGGAGGGAGAGAGAGAGAGACAGAGAGACAGGCAGATAGAGAGAGACAGAGACAGAGAGCATTAACTTCCTTAAATTTGTAAACCAGCTCAGAGCACACGTACGTAGGCTGTGTGGTAATACTTTGATACTGTTGGCGAGTAGTGATGTGGTAGTGGATCGTAATTTAAGATGCTTGGTCGAATCCAAAGCAAGTTAAGTCAAGTCAAGTCAAAAAGACTTTAATCATACCATGTAGGGCATCCCACCAGTAGTGGATCGATGGTCTTGAGGTAACGTGCCTGTCTAGAAAACGAAAAGTCCGGGTCGAAGTATGCGGGTGTTCAAATCCCGTTAGGGCCTGAAAATTTCCCCCAATCCATTAGACTATGAATGGTTATCTGGGTGCTAGTTTATTGGATGAGACTATAAACCAAGATTCCATGTTTAAGAATCATATAATTATTCAGCGCACGTAAAAGAACCCACTGCAACAAGAGAGTTGTCATTGGAAAAATTCTGTAGAAAAAAAGCCACTCTGATAGAGAAACAAATTCAGCGCACGTAAAAGAACCCACGGCAACAAGAGAGTTGTCCTAGAAAAATTCTGTAGAAAAAAAGCCACTCTGATAGAGAAACAAATATAGTTGCAGACAGGAACGAAAAAAGTAATGGGTGGCGCTGCACTTGCGGCGACGCACTCTTCCCGGGGAGTAGCAGCCCGAATTTCACGAAGGGAAACCTGCCGTGACTTGGAAGTGGTGTAAAAAAAATAATAAAAGAAGAAAAAAAGTAAAGTTACAGGCGAAACAACTGGCGAGAATTTCACCTGTTTCAATTTATTTTGTTTCTTAAAGGTGTATCATATGACATATGGATGACAGTATTGTTGTTGTTGCTGTTTTTGTTGTTGTTGTTGCTCTTCTTCTTGTTCTTGTTCTTGCTCCTCCTCTTCTTCTTCTTCTTCTTCTTCTTCTTCTTCTTCTTCTTCTTCTTCTTCTTTCTTCTTCTTCTTCTTCTTCTTCTTCTTCTTCTTCTTCTTCTTCTTTGCAATTCTTCTTCTTCTTCGCAATTCTTCTTTTTCGCATTCTTCTTCGCATTCTTCCCATTGCTTAAATATCCGTTTACAAAAGGTGACTTACTAAATAATTATCCTTTTAAATTACAATTTTCCATTTCAAATGAATGTGAAGAAGAATAAGGACAGAAGGCGAAGTGCAGAAAAAATGAGGTAAAACAATTATATCCAAAAGATGGATTCTATAGCAGTCAGTCATTTTCTCCCAGAAGTCGGAGAGGGGTAGAGAGTACAAAGCATTATTTTCCTCCCGTTTTCCTTCAATATCGGTACAACGTTTTCGTCTCTGTTCTAGTCACTCACTTTCTCTCTCTCTCTCTCTCTCTCTCTCTCTCTCTCTCTCTCTCTCTCTCTCTCTCTCTCTCTCTCTCTCTCTCTCTCTCTCTCTCTCTCTCTCTCTCTCTCTCTCTCCCCTTGCCTCTCTGTCTGTCTGTCTGTCTGTCTGTCTGTGTCTGTGTCTCTCTCTGTGTCTCTGTCTCTGTCTGTCTGTCTCTCTCTCTTTCTCGCTCTGTGTCTCTCTGTCTCCCTCCCGTGTGTGTGTGTGTGTGTGTGTGTGTGTGTGTGTGTGTGTGTGTGTTGTGTGTGTGTGTGTGTGTGTGTGTGTGTGTGTGTGTGTGTGTGTGTTTGTTTGTTTGTTTGTTTGTTTGTTTGTTTGTTGCTGTCGTTGTTGTTGCTGTGGTTGCGTGTGCACATGTGTGTATAATTACGTGTGTGCGAGAAAAATAGATAGATAGATAGATAGATAGATAGATAGACAGACAGACAGACAGACAGACAGACAGACAGACAGACAGATAGATAGATAGATAGATAGATAGATAGATAGATAGATAGATAGATAGATAGATAGATAGATAGATAGATAGATAGATAGATAGATGATAGATAGATAGACAGAAAGACAGACAGACAGACAGACAGAGACACAGAAAGAGATGCTTATTGAACCTTAGCTACCAACTACGTGGAAAAGCTTTACCCTCTATTAAACAGGAAACATTCTGGGTAAGTATGTATGGAGGGCAAGCTGTTACCCATGCAGTACAGCTTGTCCTCCATATTTACTAACCGAGGTTTTCGTTCATAGAGCCTAGAGCACAACTCCATAATCTTCCAAGACTTATGGATACCTACTAAATGTTATAATGTTAAGGACTTTTCATAGATGAAGGCAATTTGAAAAAGTATTTAAAGCATAACAATGTTATGTTGTTCATCTTTGCATTTTGCTGACATCAAAACCTGACAGTGTTTTTGACAAGGTACCCTCTGAAATTGTTCTGTGTGGGATTGAATTAACTATTTTGGGCTCTAAAGATAGTTAAGGAACTGTTCTCCCCCTTGCCTGTTTTTTTTTTTTAATCAGAGGAGATTTACAACTTTTAGAGATTTACAACTCTTAGTGCCCCATGGGGCGTTTGACAGCTATGATTACTTTTCTATGGAAGAAACCATCAAGCAAACCAAACCAGGAAACTGTAACGGGAATTTAACTACCCCAGACTTGATTTTAAAAGCTGTTAAGAATGTTTTACGACTTAGAGAGTCAGTTTGGTACAAGTGCAGACATTTGAGTAAACTGCCTTTTAGACAGAGAGGGAGGGAGGGAGAAAGAGAAAGAGACGGTAAGGTTGTTGCTGTCATTCATTAAAGCTTCCTTAACGGAAAAAGGGAGAGAAGGGCTGTTCTGAGGGCGTTAACTCTGTATATTCGAAACCAGCAAAGTGATGATCCAGATTTTCTGATGGTTCAACCAAGTAACTGTTTTCTGTTAGTTGAGTGTTAGTTGAGCAACAATCTAAGCCCCTGTGCCATGCTAGCTACAAACCCACTCTCTGAAATTGTCCATTATTGGGAGTCAATGAACTAGTTTAGGCAATTTAAGCAACTGTTTTTTCCCTTGTCTCTGCTCCGCTGTTTGAATTCAGAAGAGCCTGTGAATTTACAACTTCCTAGTGCTTCATGAGGTGTTTAACAGCTATGACTGCTTTTCTATGGAGAAAACCAGAGAGCAAAGCCATAGATGAAGTGATTAACAGGACTTTAACTGCCGGAGTCTTGAATTTAAAAGCTGTTGAGACTGTTTTACAACTCTGAGAATCGGTTTTTGTTTAAGTGCTGCAGACACTTTAGTAAACTAGCTTCAAGATGTAAACAGAGAGAGAGAGGGGAAGAGGAGAGAGAGAGAGAGAGAGAGAGAGAGGAGAGAGAGAGAGAGAGGAGAG
>JASPKP010004005.1:12500-18500 GCA_030674155.1 Stramonita haemastoma | reverse complement strand
GAAAAAATTTTTTGTACCTAAAATTTTACCCAAAGACGTAAAAAACTGTTCCGGGGCCCACAGCACGTGAAAATCCCTGTGTGTTAGATTAAAAAAAAAAATCCTAAAAAAATAAAGCAACGTAAAATTTTGGAATTTTATAAAAATGGACAAAAAAGGATAGCACAGCAAATTCTCCGCGACGCGTTTCACACACAATGAATTGTAACTTCGTTCCGCCTGTTGGTTTAATTCAGCCTTCCCCTAACGAAATAAAAAATCATTTTAATAAAAAAAAAAAAAAAGAGAGGCGTTTTCCTCCACGCTGAAAACATTTACACAGAACCAAAATCCGGAATCTTGTCGTTGTCACTTTACACAGTTGAAGGAAAAAACAAAAGACTGGATTTAACAACAACAAAAAAAAGGCCCCAAATGGTTTTCACACTGTCCCCATTGCTAGGGGCCCTGACCTTTTGCCTTTTGTTTCCAGGGATGCCGTGTGGCGGGTCGTTTTTTTTTGGGGGGTGTCAAGAAGAGTGGGTGGAAAGGGGGGGGGGGGGGGTATCCCCCCCGTAGGTGCCTAAAGAGGTGTTTTCTTTTAATTGACAGTAAAAAGAGAAAAAAAATTCTTGGGTGGGAAAAATATTTGGAAACATACGTCTCCTTTCCTTTTACGGGTGGCTGCCAAATCCACAAAGCAATTTTTAAACAAACTTTTAAATTTACCAGTTTTTGTCGGGGGCTTTTTAAATCGGGTTTAAACAAAGTTTTTAAAGGGAAAGTTCGATTTTCTTGCTCTACGTTCGCGGGGAGATTTAAAATTTTTTGTTTTAATATATTTTTTTTCCCCCTATTTTTGGTTGTGTTTTTTATGTTGTTGATAGAAAAAAGATGCGCTAACTTAAAAAAAGGTTTTCCTTACGTTTGGACCCCGTTAGCGATTTAATACCTTAACCCCTTTTGGGAAAGATGAACTTTTTAAGACACCACCTTGTAACAACAAAACTCGTGTTTTAAAAAGGGATGTTGGAAGACCATCAAATCCAGCTTTTTGTAATAGTCCCCCAAAAAAAACAGAGCCCCATCGGGCTGTCCATGAAAAAAAGGGAACAAAAAGTTTGCTGACAAATTTTTGGTGATTTTTGAAGGTGACGGAGGGGGGGAGGTTTGGGCCCCCAAAAACACAAAATTTTTTAAAAAAAAAAAAACAAAAAAAAATTTTAAAAAACAGCCCTTTTTTTTTTTTTGGTGTGGATTTCAAAACAGGTTTTTCAGTTTTTTTTCCGATTT
Source organism: Stramonita haemastoma (assembly GCA_030674155.1). Classification (NCBI taxonomy): domain Eukaryota; kingdom Metazoa; phylum Mollusca; class Gastropoda; order Neogastropoda; family Muricidae; genus Stramonita; species Stramonita haemastoma. The sequence continues at coordinate 17,228 of JASPKP010004005.1, read as the reverse complement.
TCTACTTTTTTGGGTTTTAAATTTTTTTTAAAAACCCCGAAAAAAGGGGTTTTTGCTTAACCCCAAAATTTTTTTTTCTGGGGAAAATTGGGGGTTATTATAAAAATTTTTTTCACCAAACCCCCCGGAAAAAAAGAAAACACGAAAAGGGGCAAATATAGAAGCAAAGTGAATCATAAAATTCACAATAAAATTTTAAATATAAAACTAAACTTTCACACTTTTTTTTTAAAACAAAAGTACAAAAATGCATAAGACTAGTAAAAAAAAAACCCGGGGGCAAAAAAAAAAAGAAGATGAAAAAAGGGGAACAAAAAAAAAAGGGGAATTTTAAAAAAAAAAAAGAAAGAGAAAAAGGAAAAGACAGAAATTCAAAGGCGGGAGGGGGGGGTTTTAAAGAAGAGGGGGGTTCCCCCGGGAGAGAGAGAGGGAGAGAGAGGGGAAGAGAGAGGAGAGGAGGGGGGGAGAGAGAGGAGGGAAAAGGGTTCCCCCTGTCAAAACTCTTCTCTCTCTTTCTCTCTCTCTTTTTTTCTCTCTTCCCCTCTCTCTTCTCTCTCTCATCTCTCTTTTTTCTCTCTTCTCTCTTCTCTCTCTCTCTCTCTCGAATTTTTCCTTTTTTCCCCCCCTTACTTCTTTTTTTTAAAGGGGGTTTAAGGTGCCTAATTGGGGGTTCAGAACAATCCGAGAGTTTAAAAAAACTAATTTTATAAGCCCCAAAAACTCATTTCATCCGTTCTTAGGCCAAAATTTACAGATGAGATGTTTGAAAGGTTAACCTTTTTTCCCCGGGGGTTTTTTTTTTCTTATTTTTTCTTTTTTGTGTGTTTTTTGGGGGTTGGGGGGTTTTTTGTGTGTGTGTGTGTGTGTTGTGTGTGTGTGTGTGGGGGGGTTTTGTGGTGTTTTTACTGGGAGTTTTTTTGTGTGTGTGTGTGATAATTTATGTGTGTTGTGTGTGCGTTTTTTGTTTTTTTTGGGGGTTTGGGTTTTTAAATTTTGTTTTGGTGGGCTTGTTTTGTGTTGTGGGGAGTTGTGTGTATTTGTGTGTCTTTTTTTTGGGTTTTTGTGTGTGTTTAATTTTATTTATTTTTTCTTTTTTTTGGGGGGTTAAAAGGGAAAATTAACCCCAATCAGGGGGCTTTTTATTTTCCCGTTCTCATGTGTATGCTTTTTTTCCAACCCCCTTGTATCTGTTTTTTTGGCCCCCCCCAAATTTCCCCTATTTTTTTAAAAAAGGGAAAAAGGGGGTTTTTTAATTTTATGTGAAGGGGTTTTTTCTGCGTGCTTTCAAAACAGGGGGGCCTCGGGTTTTATTTTTTTTTCCGGGGGATGTTTGGGGGGAGGGGGAGTTAAAAATGAGGTTACTTAGGGAAAAATCCCTCGAATGGGAATCCACCCGGGTTTTGGGAAAAATTGGGGGAAGCACAATACACTGACCACTGGGTTTTTTCCCCTTCCCCCAATAAAATTATTGGTGTTGTGTCTGTGCGTGCGTGTGTTTTTAGTTTTGGGGTTTTGTGTGTGTGTCTGGGGGGTTTTTTTGTGTGGGGTGTGTGCATATGGGGGTTTGTAGGTGTGAGGTTTTTTTTTTTTGTTAATTTGTGGGCATTGTGTGTGTGTGAAAGGGGGTGTGTATGTTTTGCCCCTTTTGCTTTGGGGGGGGGCGGGGTGTGTGGTTGTTTTTGAAAAGTGGCGTGTGTATGTGTGTGTGGTTTTGTGTGTGTTGTTTTATTTTTCATTACCTTTTGCATTCCCTTTGCCAGATGACATAGTTTTCCCCTTTTAAACCCCTCCCCCCCCTTCCCTTTTTCTTCCATTTCCCCGAGTTTTTCTTATTATTGCGCCTCACAGGGAGCTTTGCAAAAAGGGAGAATACATTTTTCTTATAAAAAAGGTTGTTTACCCGAGAGAGAGGGGAGAGAGAGCGGAGAGAGCCAGGGGAAAAGATAGAGAGTGAGAGGGGGGGAGGGGAAAAGAGAGAGAGAGGAGAGGAGAGAGAGGAGACGGGGCAGACAGACAGACGACTGTTGGAGAGAGAGAGAGAGGGGAGAGAAAAGGGGGGAGAGAGGAGAGGAGGGGAGAAAAAAGAGAGAGGGAGAGAGAGAGATTGAGAGACGGGGCGGGGCAGACAAAACAGACAGATAGAGAGAGAGAGAGAGAGAAAAGAGAGAGAGGAGAGAGAGAGGGGAGGTTTGGGGGGAGAGAGAGAGAGAGGATTGGAGACAGACAGAAAGAGAGAGAGAAGAGGACAAGGCGGACAAGACGGGGCAGACGGGGAGAAGAGAGAGGGGAGAAAAGAGGTTTAGAGAGGGTTTTTAGAGATAAAAAAAAGGGGAGCTGGGGAAGAGAGAGAGGAGGGGAGAGAGAAAAAACACAACACACACCCAACAACACCCCCCACACAACAACACACACAACACAAATCTGGGGGTTTTTTCTTAATTTTTTCCCCCCGCATATTATCCCCCGCCTTTTTTCCCTTCAAAGGGTTTTGGGCCTCAAAGGTGAGAGTGTTTATTAATCGCAAAAGGTAAGGGGCGGGGGTTTTTTCTTGGGCCCCTAAAAATCAGTCACCCCAAAAGCTTGCCCCAAAATTGGGACTGTGGAAAAAAAGCCAAGGGGGAGCATTTTGTACATGATCACTGGATTTTTTTTTTCTTTTTTTTGGGGTTTTTTTTGTTTTTTTTGACCTCTTGGTGGGGTTTTGTTTGTTTTGTGTGGGGGGTTTTTTTGTGGGTTTTTGGGTGTGGGGGTGTGTGTGTGTGTGCTTTTTTTTGTGTTTTGGTTTTTGAAAAATTGTTTTTTTTATTATTAGTATTATTTTAGTAGTCTTTTATTTCGGGGGGGGGTTTTGGAATAAAAATCCTTTGTTTTTTTAAAGTGGGCCCCCTGGGTATGCAGTTTTGTTTTTGGGTTTTAAAACTTACTGGCACACAGTGGGCTTCTCTTTTATCTTTGTTTTGGGGTTGTGTGGGGGTGTTTTGGTTTTTTGTGGGTGTGTGGGTGGGGTTTTGTGGGTGGTGTTGTGTGGTTTTTTGGGTGTGTGTGGGGTTTTGTGTTGTGTTTTGTTGTTGTGTGCTGCCCCACCTGTGCGCCAGGGCAAATGTTTGGGGTGTGTTTTGTTTTTCCTCCCCTTTTTCATTACCTTTTGCTTTTTCCCCCTAGACGGGGATGAAATAGTTTCTCTTTTGCCCCTCCTTCTCCTATCCCTCAGCCCATTCCAGGAGCTCCAATGCTGTTTTGCAGCGGTCATACGGGGCATAAATAACTAGGAACCAATCCCTTAGAAAAGGTGTTGTTTCCACGAGAGGAGAGAGGAGGGGAGAGGGAGGAGAGAGAGGAGGGGAGAGGGAGAGAGGAGAGAGAGAGGAGAAAAACAAAAGACAGAGACAAGAGACAGAGCAGGACAAAAGAGAGTTGTATTTTTTGGGTCTCCCTTCCCTTTCTGCATTTTCCCTATTACTTCAGTTCTGTGCCCTTTGCCTCAAATGCTAGGAGTGTTAACAGAGACAAAGGTAATGATTGAGGTTGGCCTGTAGTGCCAAAAAACAGTCCATCTCTTGCTCCAGCCAATGGTTATCTTGGGAAATAGCCTCAGGGTGGACATCCTCTATATGACACTGGGGTTTTTGTTGTTGCTTTTTCTGGCCTTTCTGAGTGTGTGTGTGTGTGTGTGTGTGTGTGTTTTTGTGTGTGTGTGTTTGTGTGTGTGTGTGTGGTTTGTGTGGGTGTGTGTGGGCGGTGTGTGTGTGTGTGTGTGTGTGGGTGTGCTTTGTGTGTGTTGTGTGTGTTTGTGTGTGTATGGGTTTATTTCTTTTGCTTAGGGATAATGGATTAAGCACTCTTGTGCTTTTTGACATTAGTCCCCATGGGTATGCAGTTTTGTAAATCTTGTTATCTTTTTCTCACTTGCACCCCAATTGCCTACTCTTCGAAAAGCGGAAAAAAGAATTTAATTGTGTGCACAAAATGTTTTGCAGCGTTTTGGTACACGGGGCCTCGGTTTATAGTCTCATCCGAAGGGCTTGTGGGGAAGAGTGGAGTCAGCATGATGTTACTCCAGGAGAAAATCTCCTCAACCGGGGAATCCAACCCAGGTCGTCAAATTGCGAGCGCAATGTTCTGACCACTAGGCTATCCCGTACCCCCCCTACCCGTGTGTGTGTGTGTGTGTGTGTGTGGTGTGTGTGTGTGTGTGTTGTGTGTGTGTGGTGTGTGTGTGTGTGTGTATGTGTGTGTGTGTGTGTGTGTAGGGGGGTGGTGATTGTCTGAGTTTGTCCACACCTGTGTCTGTTCAAGTATTCGGTTGTGATCCTTGTATTTTTTAGGCTTGTTTTTCATTGTGTGTGTGTGTGTGTGTGTGTGTGTGTGTGTGTGTTGTGTGTGTGTGTGTGTATGTGTGTGTGTATGTGTGTGTGTGTGTGTGTGTGTGCCCGAGCATGTGGTACGTAGTATGCGTGTATATCATATGTCTGGCATATGTGGGTGTGTGCACCGCTTTTGTGGTGTGTGTGTGTATGTGTGATGTGTGTGTGTGTGTGTATGTGTGAGTGTGTGTGTGTGTGTGTGTGTGTGTGTGTGTGTGTGTGTGTGTGTGTGTGTGTGTGTGTGAGTGTGATGTTTACCTGAATAGAACCTGTGATTATTGTGTCCGCATTCCTAACAATCACCCTGGGGTCACCAGGAATTGTACATTCCTGTCTCACACAATATCCAAGAATCACCTTGAGA
>JASPKP010000400.1:42500-48123 GCA_030674155.1 Stramonita haemastoma | reverse complement strand
AAACCCCCCCTAGGTTTTAGAGCGCAAGCCTGAAGTGGAAGTTGGGGACAGGCTGCTACCCATAACGGACACCACACCCCCCCTCCCCCCCCTCTCCGTTGCTGGACTGTTCCATGTAAAGGCAATCTCTGTTACGAATGGTTCCAGTGACGTCGCAGGAGCCCCCGACCGTTGCTGGATACGCCCGAAAGTCCTGGAACACTAACTCCCGACTTTTTCTAAAGGTGGTGTCTAACACGCTCACTGGTGCTGCTGGTTTATTTGTAATGTTGTCTCTGCCCACTGGCTGCAAGGCCTGTTCTCCAAAGGCAGAATGGGTTTTAACGATGTGCAAGATGTTCTGCGTGTGTTCGTGTTCGTACATGGGGCTGGTAAATTATTTATTTTTTATATTTATATATATTATATTTATTATTTTATATTTATATATTTTAATATATTATATATATATATATGTATATCCGATGATAGATAGTTTAGATACAACATCGTAGTGTAGTAGTTTTAGTAGTATAGTTGTAGTGTAGTAGTGTAGTAGTAGTAGTATGTAGTGTATGTAGTAGTAGTACTGTATATGTATATGTATAGAGAGACAGAGCAGCAGACAAGACAGACAGACAGACAGACAAAGGACAGACAGACAGGATGGGATAGAATAGATAGATAGAGTAGATAGATAGATGATAGATAGATGATGATAGTAGATAGAGATGAGGGAGGGATTGGTTTGGATGGATGGTGGATGGATGGATGGATGGATGGATGGATCATAGATAGTAGATAGATAGATAGATTGATAGATAGATAGATAGATATATGATAGAATAGATAGATAGATGGGTTTAAGATAGATAGATAGAGAAAGAGAGATGGGAAATAGAGAGAGAGATTAGAAAATAGAGAGAGAGATAGAGATGGGGGGGAAGATAAGTACATACACAAACAAGCTCAACAATGTTTTGTATTACACATCATTTTATTCAACTCATCCACATAGAACATGCAACGCTAATACTGTTTATCCATGAATTGTCACTTCTGTGGCCACTTGGACGATTTACCATGACTTTCTGTATTCATGTTGTATTGAATAGCATTCCATTGCATGGTGATCCATGTTTTCCTACAATATCTAACTCAATCTTCAATGAAAGGCACTGCAGCCATTTCCGTGGCTGTAACCAGGTCCGTCTACCAAAGTCCACCATGAGATCCGTAGCCGCGATGCTTGGGAGCATAGCCATGGCCGTATCCAGAGTTGTAGTAGCCAGGAGCGTAACGGCGTCCTCCGTTGTAACCGTATCCATTGCCATAGCCAAGTCCGTTGTTCCCGTATCCATTGCCGTATCCATTGCCGTATCCATTGCCATAGCCAAGTCCGTTGTAACCGTATCCCATTGCCGTATCCTCTTCCATAGTAACCAGGTGCGTATCCACCCTAACATGGAAGATAAAAGAAATGAAGCAAAGCATGCAGGTTAGCTCAAACAAGAACTTTAAGACTTTAATGAGGTCCATGAATCAACAAAGCTGACCAATAGCATGCTTCAAATGAGCTAAACTGAACTGTAATCAAATCCCAAAACTAAATGTTGATAAAGGATCATATTGATTATGTACTGAAGATCATAATTATTACAGCAGTGTTCATTAGCTGCTGCTTTTGAGGTGTTTGGGGGCACAGTCAGGACACATTCTTTTAAGGAATAATGTATACACTTGTGACAGTATCTCCTCCACTTCCAAATCGTTTTTTTCTCTGAAATAGTGGACAACTAAAAAAGTATATAATTCCTTGGACTCGCCATGCCTCATTAAGATTTGTGTTTCAAACTAAAATATTTACACCCAGGCCAAATAGATCCATGTTACTGGAAGAATGAGAGACAAACTATAAGATGAAACTGTATTCTTTAGAGTGAAGTATATGAACTGTGCCATCTTGGTCGTCTACAGCACAGAGAGTTGCTGGCCCATGTGACAACATCACTCTATGAAAAATAACCAGAAAGTTACTGCAAAGACATTAACACATTCACATGTCATAGCAGCATGAGGGTGAGCTATGGAGAGAAATCAGTTCCAAGGACCTCAAGGACACAAGGAACAATAAAAAAAGAAGGCAGTTACAAGGACGTCAACAGATGTAGCATTGCTGACACCACAGAACTGTACTGTACTGGTCTGTATTGAATCATTGGTAAAACCTATGCATTCGCACTAGTCTCATATATGCACACACCATATGCCTATATACACGCACCCATATGCCCTTACGTGCACACATACACACACACACCGCGCGCAGGCACACGCAGACATAAACACATGCTCAGTGCAGAAAACACTCAAGAAGATACATTCAAAAATGTGAGACAGACAAAGAAAAACTTTAGATTAGTTCAGTTATCCCCCCTACAAAGTACCAAATCTTACCCTTCCGAAGCCACCATAGCCGCCACCATAGCCGCCACCATAACCGCCGTAGCCGTTGCCGAAGCCGCCAAAGAGACCTCCCACACCTCTTCTGCCCAAAAAGCCTGCTGAGGCCACGGCCAGGAGGCAGCACAGGATGACAGCCACTCCGCGCTGAGCAACACAGCAAGGCAAGTTAGGTCAGGTCAACTCCAGTCAGGTCAACTCCAGTCAGGTCAACTCCAGTCAGGTCAATTTCATTCAGGTCAAGTCATGTCAGGTCAACTCCAGTCAGGTCAACTCCAGTCAGATTGTGTCAAGTAAAGTCTGGTCAAATGAAGTCATACAAAAATGTCAAGTATTCCATTACAGATAAGACAGGCAGAAACACTGCAGGTAAAGATTAGAGGTGATCCCTGCTGAAAATGGCATGAAGTCAAACCATGTCAGTCAAAGTTAGGTATTGTTGGTATTTCGTAAGAGGCCAGTGCAGAACATAACCTAGAAAGGCACACACTATGGTGATGGCTTGTCACTCTGGGCTTGTAATATTTCACCATGTGACATCATTCATAGCCACAGAATACGCTACAGAACACTACAAACAACAGTGACCATGGTGACGTCAGTGACAGCAACACACTCCTATGTCACCCTAAAAAATGATGGCGAAAGGCACAGTACAGCATATACCATACTAAAACTGACAAAGGGAGATGGCAGTTTCAGTGTGGGTGATAAAATAGTCGTTGCCCAGTTTAACATCACCGTCTGTCTTGTTTCTGTAAGGAGAAACACCACATTTTCAATGGTTTGGTGCTGACATATTTGAGGCATTGTATGTGATAACAGATGTGAAATGGCTTGTCTGATATGTCTCAAAACAATGTTGGAATACAATTTTAGGACGTGAGGCAACCTGCACAAAATAGAAGAAAAAAGAGTATGCAACCAAACAATTGTAATGCCAGGTTTTCCTTTGATGTCATTTTATATTTAGGAGAGTACATAATGTTGCATTTACATACTACTTTTTCATGTCCTTTTTCCATAATCTGTGCTGTGTCAAATGTAATATTATGTTTAGTGCATTGTTATATGTATCTTTCATACCCTGTCCTGTATTATGTGTATTTGCCATATCCTCTACGTTGTCATACGTTTCTTCTACACCTTTATTTTATTCTATGTGTCTGCTACAACAGGGTACATCTTCTACACCGTTTTGCTCCAAACAAGTTTTGCCCTTTCTCTTGAACCCCGCCCCTCTTTCAGCCCCACTTGTGCACTTCCTAGACAAACATGACTGAAAGTAGCCGAGTACATTATCTGTTTTTTTCTGATACTGACTAGGAGAAAGCCTCCCCTTTTTGTACTTTTCAGGTCCCTAGTGCTGTTTGTTGGCTCAGAACGCCGTGACCATGTGTCATTGTGCACTGGTTTGCACACATGCAGGGTCTCTGAAGAAAAAGCTGTAGACTAAGAAAATGTATGGACTAGATAGATTTGTAAAGAAGGTATATGGTTGACCAAAGAAAAATCTATATTTTTTCCTCAAGCCTTTTTGTTTCTATCTTTACCATCAATGATTGATAAATGTAAAAAGGAGAAGAGGCACAGTTTATCAAACAGAAATGATTAAGTAAACTAGGAATATCTAGATAAATAGATAAACAATAAACAATCTAGCCGGTAAACAAATACATGACTTAACAGGAAAGGCTGTTGTTATGGGGCTTTTCTTTTGCTTACAGATAAAACCTGTGTCTCTTTGTATACCAGTATTTGCATACCGGCATGAGGTGAAGCATAACTATGAGGCAGTGAAAGTCCCCTTCTATGTCAGTCAGCAGCCAGTATCAGTGTACAGCTTCAATGCCTATTCACCACTCTCAAGTGTATGTCCTTTATCTGGCATCCTTCATCTGCTCTTTCCACTGGTTCATTTCACACTGTAAGTTGTGAAACAAATATACTGTGTATCTGCTTGTCTGCATCTTCCCTGAAAAACTCAGTGTGGAATGTTTAAATGAAAGCATTGAGTAAGAGGGAACTTCTTTCCTGGTGATTTTTTGTTCCCTTGTTTTTTTGTGTTTTTTTTTCTAAAGTCCAATGCAAGTAAGGGCTACATGAACCCAAACTGGAGCTTCTGTTTTATAAAAGAGCTGCTATTCATATTTACCACATAGCTCTTAGTAACATGTAAGTCAGAGGGTTGATTTCTCAACAACTACAGTGAAAAACGGATGACAATAAAAGCGATCTGTCCTGAATCAGTACGTATCTACACTTTACTTCTTTAATTCAATCAGAGACAACCATTGAGACAGAGACTAAAATCTATCAGTTTATCTGTAGACTGCTTTACTGGCTGAGTATCTGACCATTGCAAAAAGTCTGTCTAAACATTAGTCTGTCTGTCTTTCTGTCTGTCTGTCTAGGTATTCACAAAACGTTCATCTTACCATGTTTATGCCTGAGAAGAAACTTGGAAGGGAAGACAAGACCGGTAGCAGAAGAGGATTGCGTGGCCAGTGGTGGAGTGAGCTCCCTTTTATCTGGTTGGATCGCAATAATGCGTAAGACAAAAGTCTGCTATAAAAAAAGTTAATGCCATTACTTATGCACGCTGTGTGCACTTTTCTGCTGAATCAGGGGAATCTAAGTCTATAATTTTTTTTTCATGAGGATTAAACATAAGATTTATTTGGTGTGTTGTGTGTGTGTGTGTGTGTGTGTGTGTGTGTGTGTGTGTGTGTGTGTGGTGCGTGCGTGCGTGCGTGCGTGCAGTGCGTGCGTGCGTGTGTGTGCGTGTGTGTGTGTGTGCACAAACGTGTGTGTTTTTTGTTTTATTTATAACAATGATAATAGTGTGTGTGCGTGCGTGCGTGCTTGCGTGTGTGTGCGTGCGTGTATGTGGTGTGTGTGTGTGTGTGTGTGTGTGTGTTGTGTGTGTGTGTGTGTGTGTGTGTGTGTGTAAGCATGTGTGTGTGTGCACTTGCGCACGTGTGCGCACATAAACGTGTGTGTGGGTGCGTGTGTGCGTGTGTGCGTGTGTGTGTGAGTGCATGAGTGAACGTGTGTGTATGCTCCACATAATTATAAGCACACTTTCTTGACATATATCTTTCTAGAAACCCTCCTCCTCCTCTCTCTCTGTCTCTCTCTGTCTGTCTCTTGTCTGTCTCTGTCTGTCTCTCTGTCTCTC
>JASPKP010000400.1:15000-32500 GCA_030674155.1 Stramonita haemastoma | reverse complement strand
ACTTGAACAAGTCTATTCTTGGGATTGGGACACTTGGCTTTTCAGTATTTCTGGAATGATTCATTGGGAACTTATCTTTTAAGGATGTGGGGACATCTCCTGCCATTATTTTAAACATCAGTATGCCTTTGTTATATTTCAGTCTTTGTTGTAGGGGGAGGATACCTAACTGAGTGTAATCCACTTCAAGTAAGGTTGTTTTCTTCAGAAGGATAAGTTTGAGAGCGCGTTTATATAGGCTTAATAACGGTTTCATAGTGTTTGCACTGGCAGAATCCCAGAGGGTTGAAGCATAGTCTATTGAGGATTGTATATAAGCTTGAAAAAATAATTTTTTTGAATGGTAGCCAAGAAAGTGTTTAATTTTAGTTAACTGGTATACTCTTTGGGACAAGTATTTGCATAGATGAGATATGTGGTAGAACCAGCTGAGGTTTTCATTGATTGTTATTCCTAGAACTTTGTGATGAAAGGTTTGTTCGATTGCTTCCTTTCTTATGTGGATTGGAAACTGTTTATGAGGTAGATTTTGTCGCTTTTGTCTGGTGGTGATCAGCATGCATTTTGTTTTTTGGGGGTGAATAGACATGTGGTTCAGTTCTGTCCATTTGACAAGGTCATTGCAGCTTTGTTGTAATGTAGTTGCAAGAGAGTCAATGTCGTTATGGCTCGTATGTATGGTTGTGTCATCAGCAAATAGTTCACATTTGGATGCAATATGAAGAGGAAGGTCATTTATGTATAAGGAAAAGAGAATTGGTCCTAGTATTGATCCCTGTGGTATTCCATAATGAATGGGTTTTAGATTGGATGTGATAGTAGTTGTTGAGACACACTGTTGTCTGCTTTTAAGATAAGAAGCAAGTAGTTCTAGACTATTTGATGATAGATTATACAGGTCTAGCTTTCTGATGAGAAGTGTGAGGTCAATTGTATCAAATGCTTTTTTGAAATCTACAAATAATACTCCACAAAATTTATTTTCATTTATGTTTGATAGCCAATTGTCTATGAGACTAGTCAGTGCAGTATGGCACGAGTGATTTTGTCTGAATCCTGACTGATTAGGGTGTAGTAAGTTGTTAGTGTCTATATGATGGACTAAGTGTTTATTTATATGTTTTTCCAGGGGTTTTGAAAGGAGGGATATAATGGAGATTGGCCTATAGTTTGAAGGATCTGAAGTGTCACCAGATTTATAGATGGGGATCACTTTAGCAGTTTTGAAGGCATTGGGGAAATAGTTCTTTTCAAGACATTGGTTATATATATATATGTTAGAGTCTCAGTGATAACTGGAGCTGACAGTTTTAGAATTCTGCTGTCTATTCCATTGAGGCCTCTTGTCCTGGATTGTTTGAGGTGAATCAGATAACTATAGACCTCAAAAATAGAAATAAATGGTATGTGGAGTTTTGAAGGAATATGCTTTTCTTGGCAGTAGTGTTTTAGTGTGTTTAGGTTATTGGATTTTGAATCATCATTGCTAACAACGTTAGTAGAAACGTTTATGAAGTGATTGTTGAGTTGTTCAGCAGTAACATCTTTGATTACATTTGATTTGGAAGATGATTGTTTGTTTGTTATTTGATTTATGACCTTCCAAATAATTTTTGAGTTTTGTTTTGAAGATGGTAAATCTTGGAAATATTTCTTTTTTTTCTCGACGTTTCTGTGAGTTTATGGCGTTCCGTAATCTTTTTGACTCTTCATGATATTTATGCTTTTTTAAGAGATCTCTAAGATAGCATGCTTCCTCTAGTTCTTTTGTAAGCCAAGGCGGTTTGGGGGCATGTTTGACCCTTCTGGTTTTTAGTGGAGCATGTTTATTGTAAATTTCAGTGAAAGTTTTTATCCAAAAATCGATAGCCAAGTCTGGATCGTAATGTTGAATGTTTCTGAGAGCATAGAGTTACTTAGTTCAAGAAGGAAAAGCTGTTCATTGAATTTTGCAAAAGAACGATATGTTAAGGTTTTATGGCCAGGTTTGGGAATTTTTGTTCCTTTTTTGGACCAAGTAGTACAGACAGGGTAGTGATCGCTGCAGTTATAGACAGGGACACATGTTTCTATGATGTTTTTAGGATTTGATACGTAGATGTGGTCAATTATTGTGCTTGAATTTGGCGTAACTCTCGTGGGTAAATTAACTAGTTGGTGAAGGTTGAATGAATTAGTAATTTGCATCCATGTGTTATTTACTTTTGTTACATCAATATTAAAATCACCTAGGAGTATCACTTCCCTGGATTCTAATAGGACTACGTTCATCATTGCATCAAACTTGTCTATCCAATTTTTCCTTTCTGCTGGATTCCTATAGCAGAATCCCACTGCTATAGGTGGTGAACCTTTCATGGAGACTTCAAGCCAGACAGATTCTACATCATAATGTTCTAGATGGATGAGACGCTTGAAGGTTATAGATTCACTAATGTATATGAGGATTCCTGTTTCTTTTTGCTTTTGTGGATCCTTTCGTATGATTTTATATCCTGGGATATATAAATCACTGTCTACTATTTGTTTTGAAAGTCTTGATTCAGATAGCCCTAGTATGTGAAATGGTTTGCCATGGTTTCTAATAAGTGTTGATATGTCTTCAATTTTATTAACTGCGTGATTTATATTTAATTGGCAGATTCGTAGGCCTTCCTTCGAGGGCCACATGTTGTCTCTTGAATGCATCTGTTTGTGTTTTTTGTTGGAAATGTGATAATGTGTCTAAAAACCGGAAATGGTGAAGATTAATTAGGGATAAATAGGAATAAGGGGGAGTGGGCACTCAATAGGGGGAAGGGTGAAATGTAAGAAGAAAGAGAAAAAAACAACAACTGATTTCTAAGTCACGTAAGGATACACATACAGTGTATATAACTGTATAACCTAATGGAACTAACAACGATGTGTAGCAAAAGACAGATAAAAATCAATTTTATATAGGGTGAATAATGGGGATGGGAGCAGGGCACTGGGGGAATGATGAAATGTAAGGGGAAAAAAAACAAAAAAAGATTTCACTAGTTACTCAAAAGATATAAACTTTATATAGGGTGAATAATGGGGATGGGAGTAGGGCACTGGGGTAATGATGAGATGTAAGGAAAGAAAGAATGATTTCAATAGTTACTCAAAAGACACAAACAACTAATTTCAATAGTTACTCAAAAGACACAATCATACACGGTAGATATTGTCTAATTGAACAATCAACAATATTGGCAATATAAAGGAGAGAAAGAAAAACAAACAAACAAACAAAAATAAAATAATGAAATAAAATAAAATAAAATAAAATAAAATGAAAAATAAAAATAAAAAGAGTGTTCTTACACACTTCTGAGGGTGACTTGGTGATAAATTTCACAAGGGTGCCAATTACCACGTCACTCTGCTGTTGGGCAAATCCCTGATGCCCGACTACCAAATTCGTGCACACTTTGTCCAGGAACTGGCAAGGTTCTGCCGCAACAATCAGGAACAATACCACACAGTGCTCACACTCATAATGTTTCTGCTTGCTTGTTCAAGATTTAATGTTGCTTCAACAATGTCTTGGCTTGTGTTGGCAAGATGGCGATACCCGGTGATTAATTCATACACAGGTGTGTACACACACCAGTCCGTTCACTGTCACAGCCTGACAAAAACTTTTAGTTAGCCTTAACTGGCACAACACTCACAACTAGAGTTCTGGCCCCTCCCGGGATGCTGGCACAACACTCACAACTAGAGTTCTGGTCCCTCCCGGGATGCTGGCACAACACTCACAACTAGGGTTCTGGTCCCTCCCGGGATGCACACTGTAATGTCTTTGATACGCATCTTTCATTGTTCACCATTATAAGTCCAAAAATGCATCAATCCATAAGCTAGCATCAATCAACACTCAGAAGGAACACACACACACACCACACACACACACAACACACACACACACCACACACACACACACACACACACACACACACACACACACAGCACGCGCCATGGGGGGGCGGGAAGCAAACAACACACACACACACACACACACACACACACATACACACACACACAAATAGCAGAATGGAATTTCCACAGGAGCCTGAAGAGGCCCAGGCAAACAACACGGTAACAAGAACCAAACACCAGGCCCAGACAAGCCAAGAAGAAGAAGAAGAAGAAGAAGAAGAGAAGAAGAAGAAGAAGAAGAAGAAGAAGAAGAAGAAGAAGAAAAATAAAAATAAAAATAAAAAATAAATAAATAGATTTAGGGGGGAAAAATAAATAAAAAATATCGGGAACAAATGAAGGGAAAAAAATATATAATAAAAAATATGTAAGAAACTGGAGAGAAGAAAGCAAAAACCAAACCAAACAAAATATAAAAAAAAATGAATAAAGAATAAGAGAATCAATTTGGCAGGAATCAAACAAAGAGGAATGAACACAGGTTTCACACTTCCAAAGAGGCGACTTGGTGGGAAGGGTGTCAATAACAACTCTCTCTCTCTCTCTCTCTCTCTCTCTCTCTCTCTCTCTCTCTCTCTCTCTCTCTCTCTCTCTCTCTCTCCTCTCTCTCTCTCTCTCTCTCTCTCTCTCTCTCTCTCTCTTCTTTTGCTAGTTTGTTGTCAATAGACTCTCTAAAGGAAGGGTTATAAAAAGGCCTGTTGGATAGTAGTTAGCAGGACCTCCAGGAGTTTTGTTTATCCTGTGCCTGAGGGCTCCTGGAGTGTCCCCAGGCATTGACTTTTCTTGCTGAAGGAAGGGGTGGGAACTGCTTATCGTAGTCGCCACAGTACTCAGGCACGCCATGCGACAGCCCGAAGTTTTTATCGTAATCGCTGAGGCGTGGAGGGGCTTTGTACTGGGGCACACCGTGCGGCAGGGGCAGAACTGCTTATCGTCTGGACTATTGCAATTCTCTTTTGGCTGGTCTGCCAGCATCATCCATCCACTCCCTTCAACGTATACAAAACTCTGCAGCTCGTCTGGTCCTCAGAAAGAGAAAATCCGAGCACATTACCCCATCTCTTGCAATCTCTCCATTGGCTGCCCATACCACAGAGAGTAAACTACAAGATCAATACCCTCTGTTACAAATGTCTCCACAATACTGCACCCTCTTACCTCTGTGAATGTCTTCATTTGTACACACCTTCTCGCTCCCTCTGCTTGTCGGCAGATACTTTGTCTTTAAGAATACCCAGATTCAACCTATCTACCGTTGGCCACCGCTCTTTCTCTGTTTCTGGTCCATCGATCTGGAACGACCTTCCTCTCTCCTCCGGCAAAAGCCTACTTATGACACTTTTAAATTCAACCTCAAGACACACTTATTTCAAACCTAAGTTTTTCTCCTTCCTTCCATCTCTTACCTGTCCCTGCCTTCAACATCCACCTGCCAAAGTGCTTAACATTTGTAGGTGTGTGTGCGCACAGGCGTGCTGCGTGCATGCATGTGTGCGTGTTGTGTATATGTGACGCTCCACCACATAAGGAGTCGCACTGCACCAGAGGTCAATTTTTAGTTATTGACAAGTTATTAATTTGCAATAAAAGGACTATCCAATACAAAAAACAGTTTGAAAATCGGACAATTCTGTGCAAAGTTATTACAAATTGAAATGATAGACTGCAGGATGTGACAAAATGAGGAACGGGCAGGTTTATTTTCGTAACAGGTTGTCAGAATGAGGACTTGTGTATTTTCAAAACACATTTAAAAGCAAAAGGAATAAAACTTATGCCTTGATCTTTCATTATAAGGTAGATAAACGGATATAGTTTAATAATCGATCAAAATCTCAAAATTAACAACTTGACCCCCACCTGCCTTTAATGGCTCCTAGCGCAAAATTGGGTAATGTGCTAAGCGACTCATTTCGTGGTGGAGCGTCACATATTTGAATTTGTTAAAACTGTAAATAGTTGTTGATTGTGTGTTGTGTAGGTCGAATGAAAGCACTTTGATTTGTTTTTACAAGAGATAGTGCTATACAAATTCCATGTATTATTATTATTATTATTATTATTATTATTATTATTATTATTATTATTATTATTATTACTATATTATTATTATTATATTATTATTATTATTATTATTATTATTATTATTATTATTATTATTATTATTATTAATTCATAGGATGTTCATAGGATGGGGCTGTCCTTTGATGTTGGCTACATATCTTTCGATGGACTGTGAGGCCCAAGTCTTGTGCCTCTGGTTGGTGGAGTGGGTTGGAGTGGGGAGCAGAGGTTTTGAGTTTGGTATGCGGTACAAGTTGTTGGTAAGGACCGCAATACCATTGGGACTTGGATGAAAGGGGTCTAGGTACTTGTATAGGGACTTCTTGGGCGCCCCACTTTCAGTCTGAAAAGAGGATGTGTGGTTGATAGAGAGAGAGAGAGAGGAGAGAGAGAGAGAGAGAGAGAGAGAGAGGAGAGAGAGAGAGAGAGAGAGAGAGAGGAGAGAGAGGAGAGAGAGAGAGAGAGAGAGAACTCAAGAATTCAAGAACTCAAGAACTCAAGAATTTAATCGTATAGGCCATTCAACCCGTTACAAATCCATAAGTAATCATGTATGACTGGATACTTTGAATAGAACATTATATTAATACAAAAGCATATTTTGAAATCAGCATCAAATACTCGAAGAACATAGCACAAGATTTCATGATGACATTATCGGCGTTTGTTGAAATGATAAATATATCTGCCAAGATCATGGACACACGTATCATCTTGCATTAATCTTTGGAATGAAGTTGGCGATGGATGCATATGATATTTTTCTGGGATAAATCTTACCCGTAAGTCACTTAGAACATTACAATACAAGAGAAAGTGCAGTTCTGTTTCTATAGCACTGTGACAAAATGAACACTGAAGATCTTGCTCAGAAGTGGCTGTGTAGCGCTTTCTGTGTGTCTGTAGGTCTGATATTCCTAGTCTGAATCTGATCAAAATGTCACGAATATGCTTGTTAGGCACCAAGGTAAAGTATGTTTCCATAGATACAGATGATTTAAATGTACGGTACACACTGAATTGAGTGCTATTGTTAATATATTCATTCCACTTTTGATAGAAACAATCAATTAATCTTTGTCTAAGCTGTCGTAAGAAAGCTTTATGGTTAGTATAACACCTTGGTTTTCCCATACAAATCCAAAACCGGTCTCATATAACATTTTACAAATATGTGATACCCAACACATTTTACCATCATTATGGAGGGACAAAAGCATGTTCTAGGCTTTTCTTGGAATTCTAGCTTCTTCTAACTCTGTTAAACGCAGCCAACATCTGATCGTAGATACATAGCTAGAAATATATAATGGGTATCGACCAGTTTCACTGTAAACCATGTCATTTGGGGTTCTGGATCTTACATTTAACAGTTTTTTGAGAGCAAACATATGGACATTCTCCATTGACTTCTGTTGAGACAGGCCCCATATTTCTGCTCCATACAATAGAATTGGTTTAATTTGGGAATCAAAAAGTTTGACAAAAATGTCTGCTGAAAAATCCCCCAGTTTCCATAGAATTCTGAAAATGTTAATTACCCCTTTTCTAGCTTTACACGAGAGCTCACGGACTGCTTTACTGTATGCTATTCTAGTAGAAATGAACAAGCCCAGGTACTTATAGGAATTTACAATAGATATTTCTTTTCCTTTGTAGAACCAAACCTCTTTCTTAGCAACATATCCACCATTTCTAAATATTACAATGTTCGATTTATCAAGATTTACATGCAAATCTAGTTTTATAGATTGACTTGCTAGAACATTTAACTGGTTTTTTAAGCCTGAAACACTGTCAGATATCAAAACAATGTCATCAGCAAATAATAAAATAAAAAGTTCTGGTGGTTCAGGGTAAAGCTGAATGCCATGTTTTCCATTTTTAATGACATCCTGGGCTAACTCGTTAATGAACAATGAGAATAAAAGAGGGCTCAGATATTTCACCTTGTTTTAAGCCTTTGAAACAGGATATGATTTCTGATATCCTGGTCCCAAAACGAATCCGGGCTTTTACAGTTGAATACATACTCTGTGATGTTTTCAATATGTTACCTTTTACACCATTTGTTTGCAGAATCCGCCACAGTTTGCTTAAGGAAATAAGGCCGAAAACCTTCCTAAAGTCAATGTAAGCAACATATATATTTTTTGTTTCTTATGAGCTGTCTTTGGATAATAACATATAATGTAAAAATATGATCTATTGTGGAATGATCTTTTTGAAAACCTGGTTGTATTTCGCCAAGAATATTTATGTTTTCTACAAAAGTTGATAAACGTTTATTGATTATATAGCATAGGAGTTTACTACAGATGTTCAATATTGAGATGCCTCTATAGTTATCTGGGTTATGAATGTTTCCTTTCTTATGTATGGGGTGTATGATAGTTTCTGTCCAAGACTGTGGGTAAAGTCCAGAGGAAAAAATCTTATTAAACAGATGGACCAGAAAGGATTTTATTCTTTTATGATTTATCACTGACTTAAAAATTTCAGGGATAATCCCATCAAGGCCAGCAGCTTTGTTATGTTTCAGATGTTTAATAGCCTTAATTATTCCTTCCTCTGTTATCTATGAGTTTAATTCCATAACATCCTCCAGATTGTGTTCAGAGTCAAATAAACTTGCACTGCTGTCAATTACTTCTTCCTGTTTCCCTCCCTCCTCCCCAAAAAGCCCTTTAAAGTGTTCTATCAATTGTGCCATAGCTATATTGCCTATCTCAGAGGTTTTTCTTGAGAGTTTCTTAATGTGTCCCCAAAACTTTACTGAATCGTTCATACTGTTTACAAGTTCCTCTCTACTTTTTCTTTTGTATTCCTTCTCTTTGGAGGCTAAAAGTTTCTTGTAATTTTTACGGGTTTTATTGTAGGTCACCCTGTCCAGTGGTGACTGAGTACGTAAACAAGTGCGGAGAGTAGACCGAGTGAACCTTCGCCCACGCACGCACTCCCCATCAAACCATGCACTCCCTTTCTTTCTCCCTCCCCCAAATGTTTTCTTAAAGCAGGAAGCAGCAGATGACAGCATACTAGTGAACACATTTACAGAATTATTAATGTTGGAATCAATGAGTAGGTAGGCTTCTTCTAACATATGTAGGTTATCAGGCGACTCAAGATTATTTAAGAAAGTTTCTTGTTTGTTCTGTGACCATACAAGTTTATCAAAACAAACACTTTTATCCCTCGGCTGCTCAATATTGGCATTACACAAAGCAAAACAGACAATTGGCATATGTTTAGAATCAATTCGTTCCTTGACATGCATGTCACAAGGAACTGAACAAAGTGAACAAGAAAATAAAAAGTAATCTATGACACTGTTCCCAGTAGTAGAAATAAATGTAAAGGAACCATTTCTGTCACCTGCAGTAGAACCATTTAATATATATAGATCAAAACTTGTACTCAAACATAGAAATTTTTTCCGTAACTGTTTTGACAGTGATCTTGTGAATGTCTAAGTGGAACAGTGGACACATCAGTAATGGAAAGTGTTGCATAACTAAGGGATTTGTCTGGCTCAAAGCAAACTGAATCCCCATCAAAATACCATGGCTGTTTGTTTGCTGTTCGTGCATTCAGATCACCACATACAGTAAACTGTGCATCATCATTATTTTCAACAATATCTAGCATACAACGTTCAAGCATTGAAACACCATCTGTGAAATCGCTGTTGTCATAAAAAGGGTTGTCAGTTGGATTCAGATATGTACATATCATAAAAACATCAGACAACGTACCAAACAGTTTGCTAGACAGTTGCAGAATGATCATGCTGTTATAGGGAAATGAAACATCTTTAACAAAGTTCATAAATTCATTTTTTACAAGAACAATTACCCCTCCACTATTTCTTCCTTGTTTTGAAAATTTATGTGCTGGAGCATGAAAAGGGGTATAAGAAGAGAATATGTTTGAACAAAAATCTTTCATACAAGTTTCAGTGAAACAAAAAAAATCATACTGTGATACAAAAGATATAAATGAACTGTCTTTTAGTTTTGAGGCCAAGCCTTCCACATTCCAGGCCAGTGTTGTACACTGACGTGGGGGCTGAGTAACACTGCCTCTCATCATCCTGGGGTCATGACTTTCACGTCATTTCTTTTTCTTTGAAACCCTTGGCTTTGAAGCTTGTTTCTTGTTTTTGTTTTTGCAGTGGTTAGCACTCATCCAGGTAGTTAGTAGTCTTGCCTGTGTTCTGCGTGTTTGTCTGTCTGTGAAGGCTTGTTGTGAATTGTTGACACTTAAATTGCGTGCACCATTGCTCTGCCTGCCTCCAATGTTCGGTACAGGTGGGTTGTTTTGTAGTGGCCTATATGGGGAATCTCCAAACTTCTGCTCTGCACCAAGCGGTGCACCCGCACTCAGTTCTGTCAGTTCTGCCGCATGCACTTCTCCACCCTTGTTACTGTCTGTGGAGCTAGTCGGGGAAGGATGGGGGCCAAACAACAATCCCTGGGGGGATGGGGAAAGGGAGGGAACTGCTGTCGGTGTCAATTCCTGGGTGGAGGGGGGGAAGGGAGTGAACCACTGTCAGTGATGTTGTTGCTCGGTCTCTGCATCTCGGCAACGCATGCTAATCCTCAGACACCACACCCCTCTCCCGACCCCCTCCAGCCCCTGGTGCTGAAGAGAGAGCAGGCTCAGAGCTGGCAGGGCCCCAGACAGCGGGACAGGGCTGGGTCCTGCGCTGCTCACACACTGTCTCCTGGCGCAGAGGGCTGACCTGCTCCGCTGCCTCCTGTACTGGACTCGGCCTCTGGACGCTGGTGACCTCCACAGCCTTCCTCCAGGTGGGGGAAGGAGGTGGGCCCGGCTCCTCCGCAGCTCCCTTAGAGATTGATGCAGCACCAGCCAACACCTCACTGTAGGGACGCGTGCCAGGAGTGATGGGTATCTCCGCAGTGTAGGGCCCAGGAGTTGCAAAGGAGGTGGACCCTGAAGTCAGGCGGGATTGAGACATCCAAAACGTCTTATGTGATTTGTTTGTCTCTGGATGTCTCCAACTTCTTCTTTCCCAGTGGGAGGCTGGATGACGTTCCCTCTGCCCTGGTCTGTCTCTGGATGCAACGCACTCTTCTAGGCTGCTGTATGCCTGTGTCAGGAGTCCAGTTCCTCCCTGGTCCTGTGGCTGTACGTCTGCTGATCCCTCTGGTGGTTTCCGCTGTACGTGGAGGGTCGTTGATGGGGATCTTCCACCTGCATTCGGCCTGCTCTGAAGTAGGCAAGCTTGCCCTGCTGACGATGGTGCTCCACTTCCTCACATTGGCGAACTGTCAGATCTGCAGTGATCCTGATGTTCTCACGCCAGAGGAGATCTCTCAACACTTTGTCCGT
The DNA here is from genome assembly GCA_030674155.1 of Stramonita haemastoma. Taxonomy (NCBI): domain Eukaryota; kingdom Metazoa; phylum Mollusca; class Gastropoda; order Neogastropoda; family Muricidae; genus Stramonita; species Stramonita haemastoma. The sequence continues at coordinate 21,130 of JASPKP010000400.1, read as the reverse complement.
AAGGATTTTCATCTTGGTCCCCCATCTGTGCATACGGACAATCAGTGGCCGCGGAGGATCTCGGTGTGTTCGTCTGGCTCCCACACGATAACACCTTTCAATGTCATCTTCATGCCATGTCCGTGACGATGAAAACACGTTGAGCAGATCAACGACAATCTGAAGACTGCTCTGAGTGGTTTCATGCTCCTCTTCTCTGACACCAATCAGCTTCAGCGTGCACTGCCGGGAATCCTTCTGTAGTTGTTCTAATTCCTGCTCCAGTCTGTCAATCCGTTCTTGTTGGTAACTTTGGTTTTGCTTGATTCGATGGATGTCCTCTCTGTCTTCCTGCATTCCTTCCTGAAGGGCGTACAAGTCTGCAGCTGAGAGAGAGAGAGAGAGAGAGAGAGAGAGAGAGAGAGAGAGAGAGAGAGAGAGAGAGAGAGAGAGAGAGAGAGAGAGAGAGAGAGAGAGAGAGAGAGAGAGAGAGAGAGAGAGAGAGAGAGAGAGAGAGAGAGAGAGAGAAGGCAAGGCAAGGCAAGGCAAGGCAAGGCAAGGCAAGGCAAGGCAAAATATTTTATTCGAGGATAATAGATAAGCACTTGTGTGCTTTTTTACATCCAGTCCCCGCCCTTTTCAGGGATACATCAAGTTGAAAAAATACTAAACAATAAAGCTTTATGCAAACCAAACAACACACAAGAATAAGGACACTATATATGATAAGGTAATAAAAATGCACTCGATCAGAAGATAAAAATCAGAAGTCACAATAAAAGATTTTGATAATGAAAGAATAGAAAAGTGTTAATAGGTAAAGAGCAAACAAGAGAAGAGAATAAATTTTACAACTGAAAACATCAATCCACCACCATCTGTCAAAAATTATACATGTGACATAAATCATACATTTGGATAAAAGGGGGAATTTTTTTTTAAAACTAATATCCTTATTGGAGGGGGGGGGGGGGGAGATACTGCCAATAAAAATATAAATAAAATCAACAATTATAATGATCCAAATACCAAAAGTAAGGAACCATACCAAGTATCAAACAACAGGCAAGAATTAACACAGAGATACAATATTAAGGTAATGTTATAAAGTCACTGATTCAGAAACGAAAATGAGAAGTAAGAATCAATGATGATTTTGAGTTGAATAAAGAAAGCAAGAAAAACAAAGAAAAAACAAAAACAAAACAAAACAAAGAAAAGGCGCAATAATTAAGAGTAAACATGAAAATATGATGAGGTTAAATGACTGAAAGCATCAATCTACCACCATCTAACATCAAATAAGTCCCATAAAACAAGATTTTGATAAAGGGGAGAAAGAACAACAACAGGAAGGAATACGACAGAGATACAATATTAAGGTAATGTTGTAAAAAGGCACTCATTCAGAAACAAAATATGGAGTAAGAATCAATGATTATTTTGATTTGGATGATAAAACAAAAACAAAACAAACAAAAAAACAAATAAACAAACAAAAACAAAACAAAGCAAAAAAAAAAAAAAAAAAAAAAAAGGCGCAATGATTAAAGAGCAAACATGAGAACATGATGAGGTTGAATGACTAAAAACATCAATCCACCACCATCTGTCATCAAAATAATCCCATACAACATAAGTTTGATAAAAGGGGGGAAAGAACAACAACAACAAACCCAACTCACACACACACACTCACACACACACACACACACACACACACACACACACACACACACACACACACACACACACACACACACACACACACACACACACACACACACAAAAGGGCGCAATAATTAAAGACAAACAGAGAATATGATGAGGCTAATGACTGAAAACATCAATCCACCACCATCTAGCATCAAAATAGTCTCATAAAACATAAGTTTTGATTAAAGGGGAGAAGACAACAACAACAAAAAACCCAACTCACACACACACACACACACACACACACACACACAACACACACACACACACACACACACCACACACGCACACTCTCTACTCTCTCTCCTCTCTCTCTCTCTCTCTCTCTCTCTCTCTCTCTCTCTCTCTCTCTCTCTCTCTCTCTCTCTCTCTCTCTCTCTCTCCTCTCTCTCTCTACCACACACACACACACACACACACACACACAACACACACACACACACACACACACACACACACACACACACACACACACGCAAACACACACACACACCACACACACACACACACACACACACACACACACACACACACACACACACACACAACACACACCAACACACACACACACACACACACACACACACACACACACACACACACACACACACACACACACACACACACACACGCACACAGAGGGAGGGAGGAGGAGAATGGGGAGAAGGAGAAGGGGATATAATTGGTTTATTATTTTTGGTGCATCAAGTGGATTAGAAGGTGATTTTTGAAGGTTGTCAATGATTGATACTCTTTAATTGAATCGGGAAGGGAGTTCCACAGCACAGGGCCTGAGTATAGTAAACTAGATTTAAACAAGTCTATTCTTGGGATTGGGACACTTGGCTTTTCAGTATTTCTGGAATGATTCATTGCGAACTTATCTCTTAAGGATGTGGGGACAGCTCCTGCCATTATCTTAAACATAAAAATGTCTTTGTTATATTTTAGTCTTTGTTGTAGGGGAGAATATTTAACTGGGTATAATCCACTTCAAATAAAGTTGTTTTCTTCAGGAGAATAAGTTTGAGAGCACGTTTATACAGACTTAGTAACGGTTTCATAGTGTTTGCACTGGCAGAATCCCATAGGGTTGAGGCATAGTCTATTGAGGATTGTATGTAAGCTTGGAAGAATAATTTCCTTGAATTGTGGTCAAGGAAATGTTTAATTTTAGTCAACTGGTATACTCTTTGGGACAAATATTTGCATAGATGAGATATGTGGTAGAACCAGCTGAGATTTTCATCATTGTTACTCCTAGAACTTTGTGATGAGAGGTTTGTTCAATTGCTTCCTTTCTTATATGGATTGGAAACTGTTTATGAGGTAAATTTTGTCGCTTTTGTCTGGTGGTGATAAGCATGCATTTTGTTTTTTGGGGGTGAATAGACATATGGTTCAGTTCTGTCCATTTGACAAGATCATTGCAGCTTTGTTGTAATATGGTTGCAAGAGAGTCAATGTCGTTATGGCTTGTATGTATGGTTGTATCATCAGCAAATAGTTCACATTTAGATTTGATAAGTAGAGGAAGGTCATTTATGTATAAGGAAAAGAGAATAGGTCCTAGTATAGATCCCTGTGGTACTCCATAATGAATGGGTTTTAGATTGGATGTGGATGTAGTTGTTGAGACACACTGTTGTCTGTTTTTAAGATAAGAAGCAAGTAGTTCTAGACTATCTGATGATAGATTGTACAGTTCTAGCTTTCTGATGAGGAGTGTGTGGTCAATTGTATCAAATGCTTTTTTGAAATCTACAAATAATACTCCACAAAATTTGTTTTCATTAATGTTTGATAGCCAATTGTCTATGAGACTAGTCAGTGCAGTATGACATGAGTGATTTTGTCTGAATCCTGATTGATTAGGGTGAAGAAGGTCGTTAGTGTCTATATGACGGACTAAGTGTTTATTTATATGTTTTTCCAGGGGTTTTGAAAGGAGGGATATAATAGAGATTGGCCTATAATTTGAGGGATCTGAAGTGTCACCAGATTTGTGGATGGGGATTACTTTAGCAGTTTTGAAGGCATTGGGGAAATAGTTCTTTTCAAGACATTGGTTATATACATATGTTAGGGTGTCTGTGATAACTGGAGCTGACAGTTTCAGAATTCTGCTGTCTATTCCATCAAGACCTCGTGTCCTTGATTGTTTGAGGTGAATTAAATAATTATAGACCTCAAAAACTGAAATGAATGGTATGTGAAGTTTTGACGGAATATGCTTGTCTTGGCAGTATTGTCTTAATGTGTTGAGGTTATTGGATTTTGAATCATCATTGTTAACAACGTTAGTAGAGACGTTTATGGAATGATTGTTGAGTTGTTCAGCAGTAACATCTTTGATTACATTTGATTTGGAAGATGATTGTTTATTTGTTATTTGATTTATGGCCCTCCAAATAATTTTTGAGTTTTGTTTGGAAGACAGTAAATCTTGGAAATATTTCTTTTTTTCTTGACGTTTCTGTGAGTTTATGGCGTTTCGTAATCTATTTGACTCTTCATGATATTTATGTTTTTTTTAATAAATCTCTAAGATAACATGCTTCTTCTAGTTCTTTTGTAATCCAAGGCGGTTTGGGGACATGTTTGACCCTTATGGTTTTAAGTGGAGCATGTTTGTTGTAGATTTCAGTGAAGGTTTTTATCCAGAATTCAATGGCCCTGTCTGGATCAGTAATGTTTAATGTTTCTGAGAGCATAGAGTTACTTAGATCAAGAAGGAAAAGCTGTTCATTAAATTTTGCAAAAGAACGATATGTTATGGTTTTATGTCCAGGTTTGGGAATTTTTGCTCCTTTTTTTGACCATGTAGTACAGACTGGGTAGTGATCGCTGCAGTTATAGACAGGGACACATGTTTCTATGATGTTTTTGGGATTTGATACGTAGATGTGATCAATTATTGTGCTTGAATTTGGTGTGACTCTCGTGGGTAAACTAACTAGTTGGTGAAGGTTGAATGAATTAGTAATTTGCGTCCATATATTATTTACTTTTGTTAAATCAATATTAAAATCACCTAGTAGTATTACTTCCCTGGATTCTAATAGAACTACATTCATCATTTCGTCAAACTTGTCTATCCATTTTTTTCTTTCTGCTGGATTCCTATAGCAGAATCCCATTGCAATAGGTGGTGAACCTTTCATGGAGATTTCAAACCAGACAGATTCTACATCACAATGTTCAAGATGAATGAGACGCTTGAATGTTATAGATTCACTAATGTATATGATGATTCCTGTTTCTTTTTGCCTTTGTGGATCCTTTCGTATGATTTTATATCCTGGGATATATAAATCAGTGTCTACTATGTGCTTCGAGAGTCTTGATTCAGATAGCCCTAGTATGTGAAACGGTTTGCCATGGTTTCTAATAAGTGTTGATATGTCTTCAATTTTATTGACTGCATGATTTATATTTAAGTGACAAATTCGTAGGCCTTCCTTAGAGGGCCACGTGTTGTGTCTTGAATGCATCAGTTGTGTTGGTTTTTGCTGGAGATGTGATAATGTGTCCTAAGACAGGAAAAGGTGAAAATCAATTAGAGATGAATAGGAATAAAGGGTAGTGGGCACTCAATAGGGGTAAGGATGAAAGTAAGAAAAAAAAGTGAAAAAACTAGACTGATTTTAGTTGCTCGGTGTGATAATGTGTGTAAAAACTGGAAGGTGACAATCAATGAGAGATAATTAGGAATAAAGGGGAGTGGGCACTCAATAGGGGGAAGGATGAAATGTAAGAAAGAAAGGGGGAAAAAGAAAAAAGACTGCTTTCAAGTTGCTCAGAAAAATACACCAACAGTGTATATAAATATAGATCTATAACCCAATCCAACCAACACCAATGTAATGTAGCAACAGGAAGGGTGAAAAATCTATTTTATATGGAATAAAGGGGATGTGAGTGGGGCACTCAATTAGGGGTATGATGTAATGTAAGAAAAAAAAAATTCAATAGTTACTCAGAGACACACAGACACAATCAAACTAACAACAATATAAAATGGCCAATATAAGAGACAAAAACAAACAAAACAAGACAAAAACAAAAAGAAAATGTATATGAGCTGTGGGTGGTCCAATAATACACACACTTCTGAAGGTGACTTATTCCTTTCACTGGTGATTTGGTGATAAATGTCACAAGATGTCGATTATCACGCACTCCACAGTTGGGTGAATCACCGATGCCCAATCACCAAGTTGAACACGCTTTGTCCAGTGACTGTCAAGGTCCCTCAGCAACAATCAGGGAGAATTCCTCCCAGTGCTCACATTCACAATGTTTCTGCTTGCGTTGTTGCACACGAATGAATGTCTTTGCAAGAACGAAGATAATTTGGAGCACTGGGAGAGTGATTCATACACAGGTGTGTATGCACACAAGTCTGTTCAATGTCACAACCTGAAAACAGCGA
>JASPKP010000400.1:5000-10000 GCA_030674155.1 Stramonita haemastoma | reverse complement strand
TCTCTCTCTCTCTCTCTCTCTCTCTCTCTCTCTCTCTCTCTCTCTCTCTCTCTCTCTCTCTCTCTCTCTCTCTAGGTGTTAAATATACTAGCTAACTAAAAGAAATTCCTGACTTCCTGAAAAACCATCAATCGTGTTGGAAGAGGGCCAAAGTCCAGAATCCTGTGTGTGTGTGTGTGTGTGTGTGTGTGTGTGTGTGTGTGTGTGTGTGTGTGTGTGTGTGTGTGTGTGTGTGTGTGTGTGTGTGTGCGTGGTGTGCGTGCCGTGCGTGCGTCTGTGCGTGCGTGCGTGAGTGCGGTGACGCGTGCGTGTGAGTGCGTGTGTGCGTACGTGCGTGTGTGTGTGTGAGTGTGTGTGTGTGTTGCGTTTGAGCACTCGCACGAACTGCATGGGTGCACATGTGGAGGGGGGTGGGGGGTGCATGCGTACAAGATCAACTATGAGTGTGCCAAAAAATTTGATCGAGACATGCACAAGCGATCATGATATCTTAATTTGTATCACACAATACATTATTATTCATATTTTGTATGCCGATGTGTACAATCATGTTTTTTCTTTGTAGTTTCCTTTTCAGAATCCAGGCAATCTGTATACCGCTGGAAATTGCATGAGTTAGAGTGCAAAATGTTAGGAGTCTGAAGACTTATGAACATTAAATTATTTGAAGTCTGAAGTCTGAAGTCTGAAGTCTCTAAGTCTCTCTCTCTCTCTCTCTCTCTCTCTCTCTCTCTCTCTCTCTCTCTCTCTCTCTCTCTCTCTCTCTCTCTCTCTCTCTCTCTCTCTCTCTCTCCCTCTAACTCCAACTCTTTGTGTTTGCTTATCAGGTGTGTACCTGTCACTCTGTAGGAGGTCTGCCTGCTGGCCTCAGCTGACACATTCCCACCTTTTTCGTTGTACAGGTTGTATGTTGTGCATTTTCCCGTTTCCATTACACACTGAACGCTGACATGAGTAATGGGATCTTTAACGTGCATTTATGATATACCCATATGTATATACCCAAACCGAATTAATGCACTGGAAGGCCTGCGTTTGATATTAGTCTGGGGGGTTGTAGAAATCCACATCCTTAATTATTCTCCAGACAGTGCTGAGATTCAAACCCACACTTTTATGGACCCAAGTGACTAAAGTTAAACGCTCGTAACCACTCACTTGTTGCGTCCATCTGATACCTAAAACAAGGTACCTATTTTATAAAATGTGTTTGAATAAGATATTACCAAAAGGAAAGGATAAAGAAAGGAAACAAGTTGATACTTTTGGCAAGTTGGTATAACCATAATTGTTTGTTTTGTCAGGATATATTCTCCATGCATCTTTTTTTCCTTAAGACTTTGCTGGAGACAAGATTTCACTGTTTGTATGTTGATTCCAGTTACTTGGATTAACAAAACATCTGCAATAAGACAGTTGTGATTCCCTGTAAGTCATTGATGTAGGTGGAAAAATAGATGAGGACATAAGATAGTACCCTGCGGGACTTTATATTTGACAAATGTTTAGTGAAGTATTATATGGGACTCCGTATTTAACTAAACTTCTAGTAATATTGTTTTCCATTACAAAGTACATACTGTCTTCTTTCAGTTAATTATGAATAATACAACTGTATCAATAAAGTGATTTATTCAAATGAAAACAGTACATTTTTTGAATGACAGAATGATCAACCAGGTCAAATTCTTTTAAAAAGATCCAGTATCCCTGCAATTCTAAATTGAATTTTAGGGCGTTAAAAGGTTGTATGACAAGAATATTTAGGCCGGAAACCAAATTGGAATGAGTAACCAGATATGTTTTTATAACATACGTTAAGTGTTTATGGATAACTACTTCTTAAAGGGGGTCATAATATAAAAATTAAGACAAAGAGAGAGACAGAGAGACAAACAGTCAGAAAGAAAGAGCGTTGAGAGACAGGGTAAAGAGAGAGAGGAGAGAGGAAGAGAGAAGAGAGAGAGAGGAGGAGGAGAGAGAGAGAGAGAGAGAGGAGAGAGAGGAGAGAGAGAGAGAGGAGAGAGAGAGAGAGAGAGAGAGAGAGAGAGAGAGAGAAGGAAGGTCAGAGAGGGAAATTATTTGTGTGTGTGTGTGTGTGTGTGTGTGTGTGTGTGTGTGTGTGTGTGTGTGTGTGTGTGTGTGTGTGTGTGTGTGTGTGTGTGGTGATGTGTGTGTGCTAGAGAGTAGTGAAACTCAGAAAGAGAAAAAGAGCCCAGAGAGAGAGAGAGAGAGAGAGAGAGGGAGAGGAGAGAGGAGAGAGAGAGAGAGAGAGGAGAGAGAGAGAGAGAGAGAGAGAGAGAGAGAGAGAGAGAGAGAGAGAGAGAGAGAGAGAGAGAGAGAGAGAGAAGCTAATGTACATACACAAACAAGCTCGTGTTTTTTTTCTTACAGATTATTTTATTCAACTCATCCACATAGAACAAGCAATGGTAATACCCTTTATCCATAGACTGTCACTTCTGTGGCCACTAGGACTATTCATCATGACTTTCTGTATTCATATTGTATTGAACAGCATTCCATTGCATGGTTATCCATTCTATCCTAACTATCTAATGCAATCGTCAATGAAGGCACTGCAGCCATTTCGTGGCTGTAACCAGGTCCGTCTACCAAAGTCCATCATGAGATCCCTAACTTGCGATGTCCAGAGTTGTAGTATCCAGGAGCGTAACGGCGTCCTCCGTTGTAACCGTATCCATTGCCATAGCCAAGTCCGTTGTACCCTATCCATTGCCGTATCCATTGCCGTATCCATTGCCATAGCCAAGTCCGTTGTAACCGTATCCATTGCCGTATCTTCTTCCATAGTAACCAGGTGCCTATCCACCCTAACATGGAAGACAAAAGGAATGAAGGAAAGCATGCAGGTTAGCTCGAACAAGAACGCTAAGACTTTAAGAGGTGGTTCATGAATCAACAAAGCTGACCAATAGCATACTTCAGATGAGCTAAACTGAACTGTAAAGAACCCCAAAACTAAATGTTGATAGTAATCGTATTGATTTTGTACTGAAGATAAGATCATAATTATCGCAGCAGTGTTCCTTAGCCGTTGTTTTTCAATTATTTGGGGGCACAGTTAGAACACATTCTTTTGAGGAATAATGCATACCCTTGTGACAACATCTCCTTCTCCAAATTGTTTTTTTTATCTGAAATAGTAGACAAATAAAAAATTATATAATGCATTGGATTAGCCATGCCTCATAAAGACTTGTGTTTGAAACTAAACTATCTATACCCAGGCCAAACAGATTCGTGTTACTGAAAGAATGACAGACAATCTATTAGATGAAATTCTACAGGCATTCTTCAGAGTGAATTACATGAAATGCGCAATCTTGGTCATCCACAGCACAGAGAGTTGCAGGCCCATGTGACAACATCACTCTATGAAAAATAGCCAGAAAGTTATTACAAAGACATTAACACAGTGACATACATGTCATAGCAGCGTGAGGGTGAGCTATGGAAAGACACCAGTTCCAAGGACCACAAGGACTCAAGGAACAATGAAAAGAAGGCAGTTACAAGGACGTCAACAGACGTAGCATTGCTGACACCACATAACTGTACTGCACTGGTCTATGTGGAATCACGCTGTCTGACATAATTCACCACACATCATACTTCATCCTGTTCTCAATGATAAAACCTATGCATTTGCACTAGTCTCATAGATGCACACACCCATATGCCCTTACGTGCACACACACACACACACCACCACACATATACACCGCAGCACACACACACACACACGCACACAGACACATCTCACACACACGCCCACGCGCACAGGCACATGCAGACATAAAAACATGCTCAGTGCACAAAACACCCAAGAAGATACATTCAAAAATGTGAGACAGACAAAGAAAAACTTTAGATTAGTTCAGTTATCCCCCGTACAAAGTACCAAATCTTACCCTTCCCTAGCCAGCAGTGCCATCGAAGCCACCACCGAAGCACCACCAAAGTCACCGTAGCCACCGTAGCCACCAAAGCCACCACCGTAGCCACCGCCACCGCCGTAGCCACGTGATGACGCCTAACAGACCTCCCACTCCTCCTTTGTCAAAAGATGCCTGCTGAGGCCATGGCCAGCAGGCAGCACAGGATGACAGACACTCCGCGCTGAGCAACACAGCAAGGTAAGTTAGGTCAGGTCAATGATATCATTGAGAAGAAGAGAGAAGAAGAAGAAGAAGAAGAAAGAAGAAGAAGAAGAAGAAGAAGAAGAAAGAAGAAGAAGAGAAAGAGAAGAGAAGGGGAAGGAGAAGAAGAAGAAGAAGAAGAAGAAGAAGAAGAAGAAGAAGAAGAAGAAGAAGAAGATTAACTCGCATCAATTAATTAATGCTAAGAACTATTCCCATTGCATGCTTTTGGTGCTGAAAAGTTCTTGTCAGAATATTAACAAAAATGTATGAGGAGCTTCTTCAATGCTCAGGTAATGCCTTATAGTGAACTTACATTGTTTAAAGATATGTTTTTGGGGGGTTGTTGTTTTTTTACATAGGGGTGCCTAAAGAAGTTCATCGCAGGGTGGGACGGTGATTCTCCCAATTTGCAACTGCGTCAATCCCCCAACACAGTACGAACTGTCAGAACAACTACTTCTAAACTAAACCGTGGCGTGCTCTCTCAACCAGTTAACCAGGACATCCATTTGTCTAAAGATTTACACAGGAAGTGACCAAATAAAAATGTCTAGATCCCTACAAATTCTTTTACTAGTAATATTTTTCTAAATATTTCTAAATGTTAATACAACTAAGAAAACTTTATGATCTAGACAAAATGCCAACAAAAAAACCTAGCAGTCCAGATTTGTGTTTACTTAGAACAAATAAAAAAATGTTGACACTACTTTGGATTGTGTTACACTTTAAAAGAGTGTGCGCTTGGCTCATGAGTGTGTCACAGGTAAAGATTTTGCTCCTGCTCCCCTAAAATGTTGTCCCCTTCCCAGACAAAACATTTTGGTGAGTTAC
>JASPKP010004004.1:17500-18500 GCA_030674155.1 Stramonita haemastoma | reverse complement strand
AAAAAAAAAAAAAAGGGGGGGTTTTTTTTTTTTTGGGGGGGGGGGGCCCCCTTTTTTTTTTTTTTTAAAAAACCCCCCCCCCAAAAAAAAAACCGGGGGGGGTTTTTTAAAATTTCCCCCCCGGGGGGGGAAAAAAAAAAAGGGAAAATTTTTTTAAAAAAAACCCCCCGGGGGGCCCCGGGGGGGGGGCCCCCCCCCCCAAAAAAAACCGGGGGAAAAGGGAAAAAAAAAAGGGGCCCGGGGGAAAAAAAAAAGGGGGTTAAAAGGGGGGGGTAAAAAAGGGGGGGGGCCCCAAACCCCCGGGCCCCCCCGGGTTTTGGGGGGGGGGGGGGGGAAAGCGGGGGGGGAAAGGGTTTAAAGGGGGTTTTGGGGGGGGGTTTTTTTTGGGGGGGGGGGGGGGAAAAAAAACCCCCCCCCCAAATTTTTAACCCCGGGGGGGGGTTTGGGGGGGGGGGGTTTTTGGGGGGGGGGGGGGGGGGGAAAAAGGGGGGGGGGGGGGGTTTTGGGGGGGGGGGGGGGAAAAAAAAAAAACCCCCGGGGGGCCGGGGGGGGGGGGGGGGGGGGGGAAACCCGGTTGGGGGAGGGGAAAAACCCCCCCCCCCCCCCCCCCCCCCCCCCGGGGGGGGGGCCCCGGCGAAAAAAAGGGGGGGGGGGGGGGGGGTTTTTAAAAAAAAGGGGAGGGGGGGGGGGGGGAAAAAAAAAACCCCCAGGGGGGGGGGCCCCAATTTTTTTTTTTGGGGGCCCCCCCCCCCCCCCGGGGCCCCCCCGGGGGCCCCCCCCCCCCCCCGGGGGGGGGGCCCCCCCCGGGGGGGCCCCCGGTTTTTCCCGTTTCCCTCTTTTTTTTCCCCCCCCCCCGGCCTTTTTTTTTTTTTTGGGGGGCCCCCTTTGCTCCCCCCTTTTTCCCCCCCCCCCGGTTTCCCCCCCCCCCCTTTTTTTCCCCCCCCCCCCCCCTTTTTTTTTCCCCTTTCCCCCCCTTTTTTTTTTTCTTCTCTCTTTTTGG
>JASPKP010004004.1:0-12500 GCA_030674155.1 Stramonita haemastoma | reverse complement strand
CACGTGCTACGACCTGGGAAGAATGGAAGGCTGATGCAATGGTGAGTGTTGTCACAAAAGAAGAGAAGACACAGGCCAGTGCAAAGGAATTGGGCTGTGAATAATACTGATTGAAGCAAAAATACATACATGCTCATGTGAACACTATCTGTCTGTCTATCTATCTATCCATCCATTCATCCATCCATCCGTCCGTCCGTCCGTCCGTCCGTCCGTCCGTCCGTCCGTCCGTCTATCTATCTATCTATCTATCTATCTATCTATCTATCTATCTATCTATCTATCTATCTATCTATCTATCTATCCGTTAGTCTGGCTACCATAGGGGGGGGGGCACCCATGAAGACTTGACAACCAGTTCCCTCCATTCCTCTCTCTGCTCTGCCTTTCTCAAAGTTTTGTTGAGTTCTAGGCCTGTCTATTCGCTGATGTTGTCCGCCCATCTCTTCCTTGGTCTGCCTCTTTTTCGTCCTCCTTGGACAGTGCCTTGTATTGTTTTTGCAAGTCCTTTTGATTTTGTTACATGCCCATACCAGTTAAGTTTACTCGTCTGTCTGTCTGTCTGTCTGTCTGTCTGTCTGTCTGTCTCTCTCTCTCTCTCTCTCTCTCTCTCTCTCTCTCTCTCTCTCTCTCTCTCTCTCTCTCTCTTCAATATTCTGAAACAATCACAGAGGGGATTTTACAATTCACATTACACCCTTTGTTCTCCAGCAATGCCTGAGTAGTACACCCTTCACTCTGTCTGCTGGGAATGAATAATAACAGACCAATCACTGCCTAGCATTGGTAGGCCGATTGTATCTAGACAGCAGAAGATCAGCCAATCATATGTCAGAATTAGCAATCTGCGATGAATCAGCAAAATAACAGACCAATCAGGTTCTATCGTTTGAAGCAGAAAACTGCTTGGTAAGCACTCATGAGTCAGAGAACATCAAAGGCAAGGCAGCTTCATAAGTGATATTTACTGTTAAGCAGGCAATCAATCTGTTAATGCAACGACATTAATTGCTGGCATGCGTGAACATGGCTTGTGGGTTTGATTTAGAATGACTGAATTATTAATCGATAAAGTCTGTTAATGATGATATGATTTATCCGGTTATATGTGTACAAAACGTATTGCTCTCTTTGGTAAAATGGTGAATCTAATGCTTGGAGCACACCCATCCTTTTTGGGTGTGGACAATTGTGACGCTCCACCACATAAGGAGTCGCATTGCACAAGAGGTCATTTCTTAGTTATTGACAAGTTATCAATCTGCAATAAAAAGGCTATTCAATACAAAAAACAGATTGAACATCGGACAATTCTGTGCAAAGTTATTACAAATTGAAATGATAGACTGCAGGATTTGACAAAATGAGAAACGGGCAAGTTTATTTTTGTAACAGGTTGTCCGAATGAGGGCTTAGGTATTTTCAAAACACATTTAAAAGCAAAAGGAATAGAAATTATGCCTTGGTATTTCATTACAAGGTCGAATAACGGTATATAGTTCAATAATCAATCAAAATCTCAAAATTGAAACTTGACCCCCACCTGCCTTTAATGGCTCCTAGCGCAAAATTGGGTAATGTGCTAAGCGACTCATTTCGTGGTGGAGCGTCACAATTAGTCTTAGAGCAAAGGTAGAATCCAAAGCAACAAGCAACACAATGAAAAAACAAAAAGTTGTAGTGTTCTAAAGCACAAACAAAATTACAAAAACCAGATTTGTGCAAACACACATGCACACACATACACGCACACTCTCTATCTCTCTCTGTTTGTTAGGGGGGGGGGTTGTTTTTCTTTAGATAGATGGCTTGATAAAAGAAGCAATCAATGCTTATTCAATGTACCATCTGGAAATAAAAACTTGATTTAATTTGATTTGATTTGATTCTCTCTCTCTCTCTTCTCTCTCTCTCTCTCTCTCTCTCTCTCTCTCTCTCTCTCTTCTCTCTCTCTCTCTCTCTCACCACACACACACACACACAACCACACACACACACACACACACACACACACACACACACACATACACGTACACACACATGTACACAAAGACACACACACACAAACACCCACACACACGTACACACACACACACCACACACACACACACACACACACACACACACACACACACACACACACACACACACACACACAGGTGAAAAGTACACACCACTAGGTCTAAGAATACAGGGTCATTTGAGCAGACAGCCAGGTTTTCTATGTCTGTGCTGACTTCAGCAATATCGATTCTGGTCATGATCCGGGGGTCATTATACAGGGGGGAGGGAATTACCCTGGGCTGTACCGTAACGTCGGTGACTAGTCAGATTGTCGCCCTTGTATATAAAAACAGCTGAAATTTGTCTTTTCTCTGGGATGATAGTGGCGGTGTTTTGTTGTTGTTGTTGTTGTTCCCTCTGCTTCTGTTACTGTTGTTATGATGTTGTGTATAGTTTAGTTGTGTTTCATTATTCATTTACATTTTAATATGGAGGGAAAATACGATGGATTTTTTCTCTTTTTTCGATAAGGGGAGCAGTAGAGGTTGTTGTTGCTGCTTTTGTTCTTTTTTACTAGGTGCACATACAGGGATCACATTGCTAATTAGGAAGTGAAAGTAGGAATGAAAAACACCTCAAGGATTTGAAGAACTCCTGAATTCTATGGAAAAACGCAAATTAAAATGGTACAGGCACGTCATATGAACATCTGGACTGACCAAAACTGTCCTACAGGGAACAGTAAAAGGGAGACGAAGAGGCAAACAGAGAAAATGATGGGAATACAAAATCAGAGAGTGGACTGGCCTTAGGTAGAACGATTTGCTATGGAAAGCAGAGAACCTTTAGGACTGGAGGAAGCTGGTTGTAAAATCTTCATTGGTGCCCCCACAATATATGGGACTATTATATAGGTGAAGGTGTTGAATGTGTGTATCTGTGCAAGTGAGTAAATCATAACCAGCAACATACTATGCGGTAACGCAAGAACAGTTCTCTGAGACTGTATGTGTTCACCTTTTGATTTTTTCCCTCAAAATGTCATCACAGACACAAACATAATAACAGAATACTCATAATGGACAACACAGTTTGAAGCACACAAATACACATGGAGGGCAAACATGGAAGGCAAATTAAGTTTATTTCCCAATGGAATCAGCACGTGCTACGATCTGTGAAGAATAAAAAGCTAATGCAGGGATGATTGACATCACAAAGTTTGAGCAGTCTCACACCAATGCAAATGAAATCAGGTGTGAATAATACTGATTGAAGGCGGAATATAATCATACATGCTTGTGCAAACGCGTATTCCATAATACAGTGTAAACACTTCTTACTAACACACACACACACACAACACACACACACACACACACACACCAACAACAACAACAACAACAACACAACACACACACACACACCACACAAAACACACAACACACACAAACACACACAACACAACACACACACACAACACACACACAACACACACATACACACACAAACACAACACACACACACACACTCACACACACACACAACACACACACACACAACACACACACACACAACACACACACACCCTAGCACACACACACACAACAACAACACAACACACGCACACACACACAACAACAACACACACACACAACACACACAACACACACACACACACACACACACACACACACACACACACACACCACACACACACACCTAGCACTTCTCCCACTCTCATTAAGTCATTTGATTGCTTGCTTACTAGTGAACATGTTATGCATGCATACAGACATACAGTCACACACATATACAGACACATATACAGACATACAGATGCACAGACATACAGACACACACACCTCTTTTTTCCTCCCAGCCCCCCCCCCCCCCCCCCCCCCCCACCACACACACACACACATTACCCTTCATGACAAGTTGTCCCGTCACCAGAACTGCCATTAAGGACCATCAGGAATGAAAAAGTCAGGAGTCATTTACCCAACTTTCCCCCATCACAGTCCCGCTAACAGCACACAAGGGCAGACTTGAAGACACTGCCCATTGTTAATGATGGGGAAACCAAACGCTGAGGATTGCAAGCAGACGTGACTTGTTTCTTTGTCCATCTGTCTGTGAGACTCATCTAACGGTCAATGACTTTTGTTTCCACTTGCGTTCCAAATATCTCTCTCTCAGAGTATCTTCACCCTGGTTCTGTGCCAACGACAGATAGTGAAAAAAGCTAAAAATGACTGCCTAACCTGGAAAACCAGTTCGGTTTTATTTTCAGAATGTTCTTTGTGTATATTACTTGCCTTTCTTTTTGTTTTACTGCTTGAAACTGAGAATAATTATCTTGTAGGCATGCTATGTGGTGGTGTTTTGCTGCTAATAACTTGTCATGTCCTCTGTTCTGTTCTGTTCTGTTCTGTTCTGTTCTGTTCTGTTCTGTGTGTGTGTGTGTGTGTGTGTGTGTGTGTGTGTGTGTGTGTGTGTGTGTGTGTGTGTGTGTGTGTGGTGTGTGTGTGTACATGTGTGTCCACATGGTGTGTGTATGTCTGTGTACATGTGTGTCTGCATGCTATGTATGTGTGTATGTGTGTACATGTGTGTGTATGTGTGTGCGAGTGTGTGTGTGTGTATGTGTGTCTACATAGTGTGTGTATGTCCGTGTACATGTGTGTCTTCATGCTATGTGTTGTGTGTGTGTGTGTGTGTGTGTGGTGTGTGTGTGTGTGTGTGTGTGTGTGTGTGTGTGTGTGTGTGTGCAGGCTCTTGGTTTTGTTTCTGTGTAAAAGCATTCTACTAAGTATTTGCGGGTTTTTTTCAGTATATTTTTCTGTATTGACTAATTTCAACTTTTGTGACAAATACAATTATTTTTCTGTTGCTGCATATTAGTCAAACTAAAGCAATTTCAAACATGCTGAAAAACGAGATATAACCATTACAACTACAAATAACAACTTCAGCCTTGTCCAATACTGACCTAACTCCTATAGCTACACACCACACTTCATTTGCCTAACACCACTGACAGAAGTCACTGAACTCTGCCATGAGAGAGACAAGACAGAGAGGTTGTGGGGTCAAAGGTGTCATCTCCAACTCTCCAGGCATTCATTCATTCCTTCATTTTCCCCTCAAGCTGTCTTCTGCCCATGCTGTGTCACTCTCCACCGCTCCCAGCCATCTTTCAACATTTGTTGCTGCCATGCAGGGGAAGTCAAGTCACCATCAGTCTTGCAAAGGGGAGTAATTTGGCATTGAGTTGTGCGTGTGTGTGACAGGCATGCGCAGAGCGTGAAGGGAATTGTGAGATTGTTGTTGAGGAGTGGAGGTAGGTGTGTGGAGTGACAGCCGGTCTGTGTGTTGTGTCTGGAATCAGGGGTTTTTGCAGAGAATTAGTGTATGGGTGGTGTGAAAGTTGCCCACAAACAAGTGTGGGGGCACGGTGTGTGCTGATAATATTTACAAAATATTATTCTTTTGTAGAGGGTCCTACACGGGAATTATCTAAGTCGCCACTCTAATTCCTGGTCCGCCTAATTCGGTACTGGAAATTTAGAGTGTAGAATAATTCCTAGTTTCCTTAGTAACCCTAAAGAAGAGTAGGGCTCAGCTACTTATGGGCCAGGGAGTGATAAAGGGGGGATAGAAAAGAGGATAGTAGAAAAAATAGAGGAAAAGGAATATAGAAGAGGAGGGAAGTAGGTGAAGTGAAATTAATTAACCTCAACTCACTCAGCAACCACACTGAATACACTACGAATGTGACGAACAACAACATTCATTCAATGCGACTCCAGACCGAGTAAGTTGGGTTTACAACATATAATTCACAACACAACCTACAACACTACAACATCAACACATCAATTGTACTACAAGTACAATTAAAAAACACAAAATGTGACGCTCCACCACATAATGAGACGGAGTGCACATGAGGTCAATTTTTAGTTATTGACATGTTATTAATGTACAATAAAGTGGCTATCAAATACAAAAAAACAGATTGAAAATCGGACAATTCTGTGCAACATTATTACAAATTGAAATGATAGACTGCAGGATGTGACAAAATGAGAAACGGGCAAGTTTATTTTAGTAACAGGGTGTCAGAATGAGTGCTTTGGTATTTTCAAAACACATTTAAAAGCAAAAGGAATAAAAATTATTCCTTGATATTTCATTATTAGATGAATAAACAGATCTAGTTTAATAATCAATCAAAATCACAAAATTGACAACTTGACCCCCACCTGCCTTTAAAGGCTCCTAGCGCAAAATTGGGTAATGTGCTAAGCGACTCATTTCGTGGTGGAGCGCCACAAATATTCTGTCTAATTCCTCATAACAAATTCATGACATCAGTCTAAGATTAGGGCCATTAATAAAGACAACAATGGTATGGTTGGAGATTTAAGGATGGGGCAAAGCAAAGTGACATGGGAAAACGATGTTCCTGTCATAAAAGAACATACAATGAAAAAAAAAATCACCACAAAACCAATCCTACCGCATATTTCAAATGCTCACACATCAACCATCAATCACTGAGCTAGTTTACAATACTAAGCTCAATTACCAAAATGCACTCTCACCCTATCCAGTTTGCTGTTCTCATGAAAAAAAACATTCTCAAAACAATCTAAATAACCCCTAAAATTATTACATAATTTTAGTAGTAGTACTCACACATGTTTCATTTACTTTAGGACAGATGATGGTCCATCCTATGAAACTGTGCCAACATTAATAAAATGGACTCTAAACTTATTTTAGATCAATGTCCGCGATGACATTCCAATGCATTACACCTGTTTTAGAATTGCTACATGATTTATTACAAATAAATCACAATTCTTAGCAAATGAAATCATTTTGAAAATCAAGTAGGCCTTCACACCATTTATTTGTAGTGTAAAGCCACACTAGAATATTTCCAGCATTTTAATAGCTGAACAATATCCTACCAAAAATTAAACTTACAACAAAGACCATGATGGTGCCAAAATTTACCCCACGCTTTCTTTGTTCAAAACAATCACTTAGGGTTCACTGTTAATTCACAGGTTGAAAGCCTGTGAAATTAAATCAAACATATAGATTTCCTGAACCTTCCAAAACTATTCTGAATTAAGCTGAAATTGGCTTAAACAGATAGTTTGATCAAAAACAAAGTTAATAAAATAAAACCAAACCTTAATGGGGAGCATCTAGACTCGGCCAGGAGCGAGTCTCTGTCACACGACTTTCCTCAATGGCCCCAGGCAAGAAGTGAGGTTTAAAAAACAGAAATATCCCGATAGGCATTTTTTTAAAGGGGCGATCACTCAACTCTACAAGGGAGTTACTGAACTTAACGCTTAGTAACACACCAAAGAAAAATACTTTTTTGTGAGGGGGGTTACACTTTCATCAGTAGTCATCCATCTTGAAACTGATTTTTATTTTTCTTCTTCTTCTTCTTCTTCTTCTTCTTCTTCTTCTTTGCAATTCTTCTTCTTTGCAATTCTTCTTCAGAATTTTTCTTCTTCCTCTCTATCTGCAGAATTCTTATTCATCTTCTTTATTTTATAAGGATTAATACTTTCTTTTTTCCTGTCACAGAGAAATAATCTAATCCACACTACCCAATTTGTTGCTGAATACCTGTAATTATTTATCATGTTGATGTAAACATTTTATCAATAGTATGATTGCTATTTGTCTGCTTTTTTAAGTGTCTGTTCCGATCTGATAAAAATGCTTGACAACATTTTATTAAGTGCTTTTTGTAATTTTTTGGTTCCGATCTGATAAAAATGTTTGACATCATTTTTATTAAGTGCAGTCACCTTTGTCAAAAACCACTTTTGTTGTCCATGGTCCATGAAATTATCACAATTTTTCATTGTCATCATCATGAAGATGGTCATCATTGTTATCATTTATTGTAACAGGGGTTTTTAGTTAGCATTAAATTTGATGAAAACCAAGCAAAACGTTTGCAATTGAATTATTCATATGTGTAGAAACATATTTGCAAATGGTGTGAAAAAATGTAACTCTCTCTCACACCACAACACACACACAACACAAAACCACACACACACAACACACACACACACCACACACACCACACAAACCACACACACAACCACAACAATCAAAACCTGCTTTCAAAAAAAACAACGCAGACATACCATACACCCCTAACCAAATGACAATCACAGAATCCCCTTTTCATTCTGCTCATCTCCTCCACACACCTGACTGCCAGATTACCTCCCTTGATAGCTTGGAGGTGAATGACTTCCCCTGCTGATACGGCTCCATGGGTGGTGGGAAGAGGGGGTGATGGTGTGGGGGGTTGAAAGAGGGAGGGGGGAGTGAGTGAGAATGATGCAGCACAAAGATGGCGGGCCTTGAAGGAAAAAATGGATTGTGTTTTGTGCCAGGTACTGATACCTTTCTCTTCACAGCCTGCCTTTGTTGTCGCTCAGGTGGAAAGGATGCTGACGTTAACTGATGGCTTATACTGGATGATTGTGTGTGTGTGTGTGTGTTATTTATTATTTTTTATTTATTCGTTTATATCGAGGATAATGTTTATAAGCACTCGTGTGCTTTTGTTACATCCTGTCCCCCTGTGAATGCAGTTTTGTCAATTTTGTCATCTGTTCCCTTCAGCACATAATGGCCTACACACAACGGGGCCTCGGTTTTTTAGTCTCATCTGAAGGACTGTGTGTGTGTGTGCGTGTGTGTGTGTGTGTGTGTGTGTGTGTGTGTGTGTGTTGTGTGTGTGTGTTGTGTGTGTGTGTGGCGCGCGCGCGCGCCACGTATGTATTGGTTGAATTGAAGTGTGGAAAATCGGAGAGTTGAATTCTGCGTTATGACTTATTGGGGTTTTTATGTGCAGTTTGCTATTATATATTTTGTTTGTGATACTCGATAGCCCAATAAGGGCTGAAAGAAGTTAGGTTGCAAATCATTTAACATTACATATATCTTTGTGGCCTAAAGTACTGAAAACCCAGTTTTCACACAATTTGTATATTAAAAAAACTAGCAAAATCTGTAGAGCACAACAGGACATCACCACAGCTGTGTACATGTACTTTTTTACTGCTTTATTTCATGACGCACCTTTTTAATATTATAATTTAATCAGTGGTCAGAGGGCTTGCTTTCCCCCAGTCAAAGTTAAGCAGAATCGAGCGTGGCTACCAATTGGATAGGTGACCGTTTGTGTGCCTTTCTTCAGCACAGTCTCCCAGTAAACTCAGCTTTAAATGGTTACCTGCTCTTTTAGGATCAGTGAAGGTAAAGCAGTGAGGGAGAGGAGACGGGCGCCGCCCTCAATATTCTGGCCCCTAGAGAAGCTGAGGTCTCTGACACCTCGCTCCCCTACCAACCACATCGGTTATGGGACACCTTTACCTTTTTACCTTTTTAATACTATTTAGGTGATATCATTTGTAAATGTTGTGAAAGAGGAATCAACATGGTTGAGTGTTATATACCGTCACATCAGCCTTGATGCCCAGTGCTAGGTTCTGATTTCCCTTCTCTTCCACTTCAGTTCTACAACCTGTCATCTTCTTACAGTCATGCTGGCTTTGGGTAACTATACTTGTACTGAATTTGGATTTTGCTTTTATCTGCGGGGTGCTTTTTTATTTTTATTTCATTTTATTTTACACCACTTTGTGTCACAGCAAATTACTCTGCATTAAATTTGGGCTGCTCTCCCCGGGGAGAGTGCGTCGCCCCCCTTTTTTTTTCTTGTCTTTTTCCTGCCCTCAACTGTATTTGTTTCCCTACCAGAGTGACTTTTTTTTCCCAGAATTTTGCAAAGGACCACCCTCTTGTTGCCGTGGGGTTCTTTTACGTGTCCTAAATAATGATGTGTAACACACAGGGCCTCGGTTTATCATCTCATCCGAAAAAACTGGCACCCAGGTCCCACCTCATGGTCAAAGGGGATGGGGTGAAAGTTTTGGGTCCAAACGGGATTCGAACCATCACACACCCCAATGACAAAGTACATGATAATCCAAATCCATTCCACAATTCAAAATTTACCATAACACCACGATACAATAATTACGATATAAATCAAAGAAGAAAACAGAACATAGCATAAGACTCAGTACAACAGAAGAAAACCTCGAGCAAAAGTTTGAAGTGGAAATTGTTTGCATACATCTCTAGCCCTGAAAATACAACTCGACCAATTATCCAGTGCTCCTCTCCCACAGCTGTGTGGAAGTATTTCCTACACACCAGACAGACAGACCAAAGTATCCCTCTGTATGCAGGGACTTACCTCTGACTCAGAAACAGGTTGATGTCAAACACAGACCACCACACACACATACACACGCGCGCCGCGCGCGCACACACGCACGCCACACACACTACACTACCACCACCACCACCACCACCACCACAAGAAACAGGCTGATGTCAAACTCAGACCACACACACACACACACACACACACACACACACCCCAACACACACACACACACACACACACTCTCTCTCTCTCTCCCCTCTCTCTCTTCTCTCTCTCTCTCCCCCTCTCTCCCCTCTCTCTCTCTCTCCTCTCACACACCACACACACACACACACACACAACACCACACACACACACACACACACACACACACTACACACCACACACACGCCACCACCATCACCATCACCACCAACCACCACCAACCACCCCCACCACCTACCTACCTAACTTCCTGCTCCTCAATGACAATTGCAGATTTCCCTCCACGTTATGCACGTGCCCTCCCCCCCCCCCCCCCCCCCCCCACCCCCCCCCCCGTCTTCTCCCAAATGACCCCTCTTGCCAAAGTGCCAGTGAGTGACTTACTCCCCCCCTTTTCCCAAAACCCCAACCCCAACCCCACAGCTGCAGACCAGTGAAAGTTTGGGGATGAGGAGAAGGGGGGAGGGTGATGATGGGGCACTGGAAGATGGCAGAGTGGAAAAAGAGAGAGAGAGGAGAGAGAGAGGGGAGGAGAGAGAGAGAGAGAGAGACAGACAGACAGACAGACAGACAACCGACAGACAGACAGACAGACAGACAGAGACACGGAGAGAAAGAGAAAGAGAGAGTGCCAGAGAGAGAGAGAGGGGGGGGGGGGGGGCAGAGAGAGGAGAGGGGGAGAGAGAGACACAAAACAGAGAGAGACACACAGAGAGAGACACAGAGAGAGACAGAGACACAGAGAGAGAGACAGAGACACAGAGAGAGAGAGACACAGAGAGAGACAGAGACACAGAGAGAGAGACAGAGACACAGAGAGAGAGACACAGAGAGAGAGACAAGAACAGAGAGAGAGAGACAGAGAGAGAGACAGACAGAGAGAGACAGAGAGAGACAGACAGAGAGAGACAGAGAGAGAGTGACGCTGCTGCAGCAGAGGGGAGAAAACCTGAAGGGAAAATGAATGTCTTTGGTTCCAGAAATTAACACCTTGGGTCCCTAAAGCTTTCCTTTTTTGCTTCCAGTCACCTGAAAAGGTCATCGATTTTTTCAGTGGAATTCCACCACTTGAGAGGTGTGAGTTATTGTACGTACAGGATTCAAAAAAAAAAAGCGATGTGTGGAAGAGGTTAATGCAGCTACACATTCATGATGAACAGTCCAGCAAGCCTCTCTAGAGATGAAACAAACTTCGACACCAAAGAAAACATCAAACGAAAAATGAAAAAATGAGAATGTAAAAAAAGTTTCTCAGAAATACACCCTGGCTTTTAATGACAAAATCACTCAAGCATGTCTGCTAGGACTTCTTAAGAAAAGCAGAGAAGAGAGAGAGAGGGGGGGGGGGGGGGAGATAGACAGACAGACAGAGACAGAGACACACAGAGAGAGAGAGAGAAGCAAGCAAGGCAAGGCAAATTCTTTTATTCGAGGATGATGAATAAGTACTCGGGTGCTTTTTTTTTTACATCCCCGTCCCCAGAGAGAGAGACAAAGACAGAGAATCATGAAAAAGAGTACAAAGGAAAGATGAAGCCAGCCAGCGTAGTATTGTTGTCATCTCAGAACACAATACTTTTGTGCTTTTGTGGCTTATCATGTGGGCATATGGCCAATAGAAGTGGACATGTAAAGAAAAGAGGAGATAGGGAGAGAGAGATGGAAAGAGGGAGAAAGAGGGATCTGTTACAACAGTGACAACCAAAGAGAGATGGAAACGGGAAAAGAAGGATCTTTACAACATTGACAACCAAAGAGAGATGGAAAGAGGGAGAAAGAAGGATCTGTTACAACAGTGACAACCAAAGAGAGATGGAAAGAGGGAGAAAGAGGGATCGTTTACAACAGTGACAACCAAAAGGATGGAAGAGGGGAAAGAGGGGTTTCAACAGGAAAACCAAAGAAGATGGAAAAGGGGAAAAGGGATCTGTTACAACAGTGACAACCAAAAAAGAAGGAAAAAGGGGAAAAGGATCTGTTAAACAGTGACAAA
>JASPKP010004003.1:12500-15000 GCA_030674155.1 Stramonita haemastoma | reverse complement strand
GGCTATTGGGTGCGGGAAGGAGTGTGGTTTGGTGTGTGTGTGTGTGTGTGTGTGTGTGTGGGGTGTTTGTGAGGTGTGTTTGTGGGGTGTGCATATGTAAAGTGCATGCGTTTAATCAATCAATCAATAAAACAATCAAATTTTTATTTCCAATGGTACATTGAGTAAGCATCCAAATTTTCTTTTTTCCATCAAGCCATTTATGCGTGTTTGGTTGGTTTTTATTGGTAAATTTTAGCTGCTGACCTCAAGCGGCAGGTTAGATGTGAAGGTAAGCTGGGATCTGCTGGTCCACTGTTCAGTTCTTCCTCCTGCAGGGGTGTGTTGTGTGGGGTGGGGAAAAGTCCTGTCAGTGTGTGCCCCAAGGTGAGTGTGGCAGACCTGTCTGTCCTCAGCTATCCCCACGTGGTAGGGGAGGCTGTGGGGGCGGGTGTACTTACCACCTGAGAAGAAAGAGGTCTGTGGTTCAAATCCTTCCTGAAAGTTTGGGCCCCTATTACTTTGTAAAAGTGGTTGGGTGCTAATTTTAGTTTAGGGGGGTTTATAATCTGAAGCTTGTGTATTATCCGAATCTGGTTTTAAACCCTGTGAAATTATATAGAATTACAACTACTTGTTTTTCTGTAAAGGATCTTAACTCAGAAGATAGTCAGATTTTCCTTACTCTGTCATGAAGAAGAAATCTGGAAATTCCCCCTATGTACTTAAATTAGAAGATAAATGAAACTTCCCCTAATTATTTCATAATAGAAGTAATCTGGAATTTTCCCCTACTTTTTTCATATAGAGATTTGGATTTTTCCGTACTTAATTCAATAGAAATCTGGATTTTTCCTCAACTCTTATTTCATATAGAAGTAATCTGGATTTTTCCTACTCTTTTAATAGAAGAAATTGGATTTCCCTTATTTATTTCATATAAAAGATAATCTGGAATTTTTCCTTACTCTTATTTCTTTATAAAAAATCGGAATTTTTTCCCTACATTTATTTCATATAGAAATAATTGAAAAAAGTCCTCATCTCATACTTAATAAAGTAGGGATAAAAATAGAAAATTTTTCCCTACTTAACTTCATGTAAAAGTAATTGGAATTTTCCCCTTCCTTACTTAATCTGAAAAAGATCATCTAAATTTGACTGTACTTTTGACCATGTAAAAGAATGTCTGGCCGCAAGTATTTTTTAAAAAGTAGATTGTGCAGAAAAGCCTGCAGAGAGCTATTAGCGAAGACTTTAGACATGCTGTCCCTGCACTGAGGTGGAATGTACTTCCCTGAAACGAACTTGAATTTCACTCCGAGAACTCTTCACCACACCACATGATGGATCAGGGAGGGGAAGGGGTGGTGGTTGGTGTGGGGGAGGGGGGGGTTGGTCATTGCAACTATTATCAGTCAAGCAGTGTAACTCATGAAGAGGAGAGTTTTGTATTGGATGTGAGGTTTATGATTATGAATGAACTGTGTCAGGGAGGAGGTTGTGTGTTAGTGGGTGTGTTTGCTTAGTGTGTGTAACATACATTGCTGGTTGGTGTGTGTGTGTGTGTTGTGTGTGTGTGTGTGTGTGTGTGTGGTGTGTGTGTGTGTGTGTGTGTGTGTGTGCATGAAGTATTAGATTTTCCATGTTTTCATATCTGTAATATTACATTATAATGATGATAATATCAGAGAGAAAAAGAACAGAGAGAGGGAGAGAGAGAGAGAGAGAGAGAGAGAGAGGGAGGAGAGAGTAGAGAGAGAGAGAGAGAGAGAGAGAGAGAGAGAGAGAGAGAGAAGAGAGGAGAGAGAAGAGTGTGTGTGTGTGTGTGTGTGCGTGTGTGTGCGTTGCGTGCATGTGTGTGTGTGTGGTACATGCTTGTTAGTCTTCTGAGCGAAAGAGAAGAGAGAGATTGTACTTGTGTGGAAAGTGTGTTGTGAGTGCTTGACTGTGCATGTGTCCATGATTGTGTGTGAAGAGTTGATTGCTGTCAGAGATTGAAAAGTGACAGAGATCAGAAGCCATGGCATGCTGTCATGAAAAATATGTACACAATTTTACTAGTGTCTGGTGGAGATTGAGTTCATTTGAACTTAATGGATGATCATCATAACACAGCAGATCACACAAAAAGTGGTGATTTGTGAAAAAGAACTGAGAAAGAACAATGTCAAACATTTGGTCAGTTTTTTTTAACTTTATTTCTGTGATTAGCTTTAGTGTTTGCTAAAAGAAGTGATGGAGTCATGTTGTTTTTTTAGTATGAAGGGAAGTGAAAGTAGATAAACATGCAAGATATAGCGCTATATAAATTCCATTTATTATTTTTTATTAAACAAAACATAAACTTATTCATGTCTGAAACAAAGAATAGAACCAGAGAAAATGAAAAGGCAGCCAACACCAATCCCAGAAAACAGACTGACCAACAGATAGGATGTGTTTAAGCAGAGCACAGTACAGGCACCAGCTATCAGCCCCTCATGACAGAAGCCAATGCAGTCAACCCCAGCAGTGAACT
>JASPKP010004003.1:0-2500 GCA_030674155.1 Stramonita haemastoma | reverse complement strand
AAATCTCAAGAGGACTTTCTAAAACCTGACAGGAATTCCCTGAAATTAAAGACAGAGTCTTTGAATTTAAAAAAAAGAAGGAAAGGAAGATCCTTAAGTCTTGTGTGGACTGTTACATTTCCCAGAGACTTTCCCAAGTCTCCTAGGATTCATTGTAAATCCCAACACAGCAAGTATGAAACCAGCCATGTAAAGAATAATGAGACAAGTGAAACAGGCAGACATACAGACAAGCAAACAACAATCACACATGTAGCCAGTATATAGAGAAGACAGTGACACAGACACAGTGACACACAGTGACACAGACACAAACAGTGACACAGACACAGTGACACAGACAGTGACACAGACACAGTGACACAAACACAGACAGTGACACAGACAGTGACATAGACACAGACCCCACAGATAAGTAGACAATTCCTGGAGAAGGATCATCAGTTAAAGCTGTTTGGAGTGATTGACTGTAATTGCTACAGACCAAACTGTACAGATGTCAGTGTTCAACTGCCATTCAATCAAATCAATTGATGAAGAAGCATTCAGTTAGCCACCAGTCAGTTTATTTGTGAAGTAATCCATAAACAAAACACTCACTCTAAATTAGACATAAGTAACAGTAATAGTTTTTTCTAAGAAACCTCAATATGCTGGAAAACTCTGTGATTATGACCTGGTTAAACATGATTATGATCATCCTGTTGACTGTTTCATCTGAATCTCAATCTCCATCTGTATATGAGCATGTGTGCTAGCAAGTTTGGTTCAGTTTTGTTGTTGTTGATGCTTGAAATAAGATCATGAAATCACTACTGTCACATCAAAGCAGCACCCAGGGGAGGGGGAGAGAGAGAGAGAGAGAGAGAGAGAGAGAGAGGAGAGAGAGAGAGAGAGAGAGAGAGAGAGAGAGAGAGAGAGGAGGAGAGAGAGAGAGAGAGAGAGAGAGAGAGAGAGGAAGAGATAGAGAGAGGAGAGAGAGAAATAGAGAGAAAGAGGAGATGAGAGGGGAGAGAGAGATGAAAGTTGTGTGTTGTGTGTATTGTGTGTTGTTTGTGTGTGTTATTGTGTGTTTGTGTGTTTTTGTGTGTGTGTGTTTTATGTGTGTGTTGTTTATGTGTGTGTATTTGTGTGTGTGTATGTTGATGAGTATGTAGCCTGAAAAGTGTAGATGTTACCCTTTGACATGGTAAACCAGTGAGTGCTGAAACACACATAATAGAAATGGCACTGATTCTGCATATGCCAGGTGAAAAAAAACATACCCTTGTTGTTGGATGTTTCCCATCAGGTGAATGCAGTGTCCCCTTTTTTTTTTCTGTATGATACCAATGCATTGTGATTGTGTCAGTCATGTGAACAAGACTGGGAGTGAGAAACAAATGTTAGAAATGGAATATTGCACATAGTAGATGCAAAAAAAAAACAGCAAAAATTGAGCGTTTGAAATGTTTAGGTGGGATTTTGTTGTCTGTGGGCTCTTTTAAAGTGTGGTAAGGTGTCAGAGAACTGTACTGTGCAGTGGTTCTTCATAACAGATTTCTCTCTGTGAAATTCAAGTTGCTGCCTCAGGGAAAGTGCATCCCCCCAGTGCTGTCTGTGCTTCTTTCTTTCCCAACCCCTTTGTCTGAATGTCCAAACAATTGTCAGCCTACCACTGTAGATTTGCCTTTTATGACAGTTACCGTATTTACAGATTGTGATTCTTTAGAAAATTGTAAGAGAGAGCAATTATCAGCAGAATGAACTGAGTTTAAAGCAGTTATTCATTTTTGTTTAAAAAGTCAGAATCAACTTATGCAGTGTTGATATCATTCCTGAAATGATGAAAAGTAGAATAAAGGAAGATGTACTAAAAGTAGGGAAAGGAAGTTTGTAAAGTAGGGGAAAAGAAATTTGTACTAAAAGTAGGGGAAAAGAAGTTTGTACTAAAAGTAGGGGAAAAGAAGTTTGTACTAAAAGTAGGGGAAAAGAAGTTTGTACTAAAAGTAGGGGAAAAGAAGTTTGTACTAAAAGTAGGGGAAAAGAAGTTTGTACTAAAAGTAGGAAGAGGAAAATTAATATTATAAGTAGGGGAAAGAATTTGATATAAAAATAGGAGAAAAGGAACTCAGAGTGAATTTTAAAGGGGGGGGGGAAAAGAGTGTCTAAAGTAGAAAGTAGTTGCCCGAAAATACTCCCTTAGCTGTAAGTAAGTACCAAGGTTTGTGTGTAGGTTGTGATGTCAGGCTACAGATTGTAGATATAGCATCCACTTTTGACTGTCAGAAATAATCAGGTTGGGTAATTATGATTATAGGAGTTGAATGGGTGGGTACCTCCTGTGCATTGATATCAGCACAGAGAGAGAGAGAGAGAGAGAGAGAGAGAGAGAGAGAGAGGAGAGAGAGAGAGAGAGAGGAGAGGAGATGAGAGAGAGAGAGAGAGAGAGAGAGAGAGAGAAACAGGCCACTCTTCATCACCATTGTACAGGTATGTCAAGACAGGCTTTCTCTGCTTC
>JASPKP010004002.1:17500-18501 GCA_030674155.1 Stramonita haemastoma | reverse complement strand
TGTGGGTTTTTTAACACACTTATGCCCCCCCCGCCCCCAGCCCCCCCCCAAAAAGTTTTCTGGGGGAACCCCCAACCCACCCCGCATAAAAACACATGAGGCACACATCGGGGGGCCAAACCAAAAAACACTGATTTATGTCACATAAAAACTAAATACACCCCCAACACAAATTCTTTCGTCACCCCACGCAAAAAAACCCCGGGGGCACCCCCTCAAAACACAACCCCAAAAACACTCCCACACACCCACCCCCAAAAACACCCCCCACACACCGCACACAAAAACAAAAACACACAACACAAACACACACCAACCCCCACAACACACACCCACACACACACAACCCCAAAACAAACACAACACCCAAACACACACAAACACAAATCCCCCCCGCCCCAACACACACAAAAACACACACACACCCTCCCCCAAAACCCCACACCCTACACACAACACAACAAAGGAAAATAAAACAAAAGGCCCCAAAAAAACTTAAGAAGCCCTACCATGGGAAAACCCCCTGCGACGGGTTTTGAGGGCGCCCAAAAAAAACTTGCGGTCACCCAGCGACCGTAGGGGCAAAGCGCCACTTTTGCTCTTGCCTCCTGGTTTATCGGGCTCCGTTTTCCTTTTTTTTTCTTTCGGTGCAAGGCGCCCCCGCGGCGCCCCAAAAACAAATACCCCAAAAAAATACAACACAAACACACACCCAAAAACCCCCCAAAAAAACAATAAAAACCATCCCACCCCCAAAAAAAATCCCCCCCCAACGTACCCCAAACCCCAAAAAAATTTTAAAACATGGCCCCACGCACGGCCCATACACGCATGCTTCAAAACCACTCGCGTGTGCGTGCACAGACACGACACGCAGACACATGCCCCCTTTTTTTTGGGGCATGCCAGAAAGATTGAAAGACAGATGACGAGCCCATGCACAAATACACAACCCCGAAAAAAACACCACGACGAAAAACACCAAACGCAAAACCCAAAGA
>JASPKP010004002.1:10000-12500 GCA_030674155.1 Stramonita haemastoma | reverse complement strand
TTGGCTCACCTCTTCTAGTGTTTCTCCATTCATCTTTATTTCCGTGATGTCATTACTTGCGCTGTTGACCATGATCTTTGATTTCTCTGTACTGACCTCCATGCCGTATGCGCTCGCTCGATCTGTTAAATTGTCTGTGAGGATTTGCAGTTCTTGTTTGCTGCTGCCCATGAGGTCAATGTCATCTGCAAATCTGAGGTTGCAAAGGGGTCTTCCACCAATGGAGATGGAAGTGTGGTGGTTTTGCAGTGTCTCTGTCATGATGTTTTCGAGGAAGAGGTTGAAGAGTACAGGTGAGAGAAGGCAGCCTGGCGAACCCCAACCGTGGTCTTGAAGAACTCGCCCACGTGATTATTCATAAAAACTGCACTTTCTGCGTTCTCGTACAGAGCTTTGATGACTTCAATTAGACAGCTGTCAATGTTGAAGTGCCTGAGTACTTGCCAGAGGCCGTCATGCCATACCCTGTCAAGGCCTTTTTGAAGTCTATGAAATTGTGGTACAAGTCTTTTTGGTGTTGGAGATGCTTCTCTATCAGAATTCTCAGATTGAAAATTTGTTCCATTGTGCTGCGTTTTGGTCTAAAGCCCGCTTGTTCTTCTGCCAGGAGTTTTTCCGCTTGGTTTTTCAGTCTGTTGAGGACTACTGCAGCATGATCTTGCTAGGATGACTTATGAGACTGATGGTTCTGTAGTTCTGGCATTGTTTGAGGTTTCCTTTCTTTGGCAGGGGTATTACAAGAGGACTGTGTCCATTCTTTTGGCCATTCTTTGGTGTCGTGGATCTTCTGACAAAGTTCTGTGAATCGCCTTGCTGTTTCATTCCCTCCATTTTTTATGAGTTCAGCTGGGATGTTATCGATTCCAGGGGACTTCCAATCAAAATCACAAAATTGACAACTTGACCCCCACCTGCCTTTAAAGGCTCCTAGCGCATATATATATATATATATGGTGGGCTCCACCACGAAATGAGTCGCTTAGCACATTACCCAATTTTGCGCTAGGAGCCTTTAAAGGCAGGTGGGGGTCAAGTTGTTAATTTTGAGATTTTGATTGATTATTAAACTAGATCTGTTTATTTACCTTATAATGAAATATCAAGGCATAATTTTTATTCCTTTAGCTTTTAAATGTGTTTTGAAAATACCAAGCCCTCATTCTGACAACCTGTTACTAAAATAAACTTGCCCGTTTCTCATTTAGTCCCATCCTGCAGTCTATCATTTCAATTTGTAATAATGTTGCACAGAAATGTCCGATTTTCAATCTGTTTTTTGTATTTGTGACGCTCCACCACATAATGAGACGGAGTGCACATGAGGTCAATTTTTAGTTATTGGCATGTTATTAATGTGCAATAAAGTGGCTATCAAATACAAAAAAACAGATTGAAAATCGGACATTCTGTGCAACATTATTACAAATTGAAATGACAGACTCCAGGATATGACAAAATGAGAAACGGGCAAGTTTATTTTAGTAACAGGTTGTTAGAATGAGTGCTTTTGTATTTTCAAAACACATTTAAAAGCAAAAGGAATGAAAATTATACCTTGATATTTCATTATAAGATAAATAAACAGATCTAGTTCAATAATCAATCAAAATCACAAAATTGACAACTTGACCCCCACCTGCCTTTAAAGGCTCCTAGCGCAAAATTGGGTAATGTGCTAAGCGACTCATTTCGTGGTGGAGCGCCTCATTTGTTAGCCACTTTATTGCACATTAATAACATGTCAGTAACTTAAAATTGACCTCAGGTGCACTCCTTCTTATTATGTGGTGGAGCGTCACAATTATATATATATATATATATATATATATATATATATATATATATATATATTATATATATATATATATATATATATATATATATATATATATATATATATGTATATACTGCGCGTGCAGATCAAGGATAGATGGATTGATACTGCTTCCTCACTTTGTAACAGTAGTCCCTGTTGTAGCCAATATGCCAGTCCATTGGGCAAATCTCATCTGCAAATGAAAGAAGCTTATTATAATTTCCGTCTTGTCCTGTCCTGTCCTGTCCTGTCCCGTCCCTTTTTCCTATCCCTTTCTGGTCTGATCTGATCTGGCATGTCCTAAACTCCCTTCTCCTGTCTTGTCAAGTTATTTCGTGTTATATCATGTCAGGTCGTATCTGTGTCTTTATAATGTTTTATCCTGTCCTGTCATTTCCCGTCGAGTCATGTCCTGACCTATCCTGTCATCGTCCTTGTCTGTCCTGTTCTGTCTTGTTCTGTCACAACTCGGTTTGTTACGTCATGCCATGTCTGATCTGTCATGTTCTATTCTGTTTTATCCTGTCTTGGCCTATCCTATCCTGTTCCTGTCCAATCCTTTTTTTTTCTTCTTTTTTTTTATATCGAGGATAATGGAATAAGCACTCATGTGCTTATTTCTTTTTACATCCAGTCCCTGTGTGTATGTAGTTTTGTAAATCTTGTCATCTGTTCCCACCGGCA
>JASPKP010004002.1:0-2500 GCA_030674155.1 Stramonita haemastoma | reverse complement strand
TCTCCCCCCTCTCTCTCTCTGTATGTATCGTAATCCAGCCTCTCTCACCAGTTCATCATCGGTTTCAATCCTCAGGAGATGTGCCCTGCGCTCCTGACATTCACTGTGTGCGCTGATCCAGTTGACTTTGGAGCTGTTGACGAACAGGTAACAGAAGTTCTGCTCCGACTGCAGCCAGCCAGATGGACAGATGTTTGTCGACTGCTGACCATCGCTCCTCCCCCTTGAACACACAGACAAGAGACGGGCGCATGCATGCATGCACGCGCACAAACGCATGAACGCTTAAATAATAATACATGGAATTTATATAGCGCTAAATCTTGTAAAGCAAACAAATCTCAAGCGCTTGCATTCAAACCAGTCACAGCATGCAACCATTCACAAATGATTTTATTTACAACACACACAACACACACCAAACACACACGCACGCACGCACACACGCACACACACACAACACACACACACACACACACACACACACACACACACACCACACACACACACACACACACACACACACAACACAAAGATGGTAAGAAACTGAGCGGTACGTTTTTTTTTTTTTATTCCTGTTTCTTTATCATTTTTATATCGAGGATAATGGAATAAGCACTCATGTGTTTTTGTTACATCCAGTCCATGTGTGTATGCAGTTTTGTAAAATCTTGTCATTTGTTCCCACTGGTACCAACATCGAGCATTGCGCCCAAAATGCATGTGTGTAGGTTGTAAAGTAGGCCTACACATGGAAGGGAATATATTTGCAAGTATGCGAGAAAGTATGTATTGTGTCAGCACACTTTTCAGATCATGAATTATGAAGGTACGCCTACACGCACACATGTTCAGGTAGGCATGCATGAATGTGTGTGTGTGTGTGTATGTGTGTGTGCGTGTGTGTGTGTTTGTATGTGTCCACATAGATACACATACACATGTGCACGCGCAAAAGACACACACACAGACACGCGCAGACACACACACACACACACACACACACACACACACACACACACACACACACACAACACACACACACACACACACACAAACACACACCACACACACACACACACACACACACACACACACACACACACACACACACTATAACACAGATTAAGAAAGAAAGGGCGGGTTGACCAGGTGGAGCCCATCCATCTCCAGGTATAGGAAGCATGCTGGGTATCCTCTTATTTCCATAACTCACCCCCCACTTTTGACGAGGTGGACAGCCCTGATATGGCCTTTGCGGTCGGCGGGGCTCTAAGCAACATCATTGGATTGGATCAGACCACCACTTGCATGTATTACGGGGTCTTTAACGCGCACTATGAATGTTTTGCATGCATTCGCACACGAAGGATATTAAACCCACACTCTCGGATGCCAAGGATCGGGTTCAGGATCGGAGGCAAGAGTTGACGTGGATGTTTAAAGTGGAAGAAAAGAGGCTGCCCCTAACACTGCTCTTCAATTATGCGATGGATTCAGTTCACATGGTAGGTTCTTGGTCAGTCTCAACAATTATATGTTTTCAAGTCAAAGACTATGATAGAGGGAAACCAATGACTGTTTGTGATTTTATTCTGGAAGAAATAAGAACTTTGTGGTTTTTTTCCTCGTCAGTGAGGGAACTCTGTGATTATTTCACAGCGTTTACTGTTTCGACCGTTTGCCGTTTGAAAAGCAAGATATATCTGGGGAGAGAGGCAAAGCGCTGTTCGGGATTTATAGATCCCTATTGTGCCGTTAAGGCATTAGTAGGTCTGCGCTTTCAGGGAGATTATAAAAATCCCACCCTTTAATTCCCCAGACGCCGCTGGCGAGATTTGAACCCACGACTTCATTGACTGATAGGTTGGAAATCAGAGCGCCTTAACCACTTCGCTATATCATCCTCGCAGTGGTAAGAAACTCGCGTAGAGCATGGCAGCAGAGAGTCCTCAGAGGAGAAGCCCCCTTCAAAACAAGTGTTTCGGGCCTTTAATCTTCTCGCACAATATCTTGTATTGTATATGATATTTTACAAAACAATGCCACACGAGCGCCAGTCGTTATCTCTCGTACTTTAAAAAACGATTGTTCGAGGCCTTTGAGATAGCTTTTCAATGGGGGTGACCTAGTTTCTTTAACACAGAAAAAGGGAAACAAAAACTTTTTGACAGATTAAACACTTTGAACCGTTTATCAAATAGTTGTACATATAGAACGTACCACTTTTTTTATCAGAGCAATATCATTGTTGGAGAGTGACTTGTATTTGATCGAAGGAATGTGCTGTCATCATTTTTTTTTTTCATCGGAAAGTTTCTTTTCTACTTTTGTCCTTTAATATAAATGGCCACTGTACATGTTGTACATTATTATTGTCATTATCATTATTATCATTATTATCATTATTATTATTATTATTAATATTATTATTATTATTATTATTATTATATTTATTATTATTATTATTATTATTATTTTTATTATTATTATTATTGTT
>JASPKP010004001.1:7500-12500 GCA_030674155.1 Stramonita haemastoma | reverse complement strand
TTCACCGGTAATATCATTTTGTGTTACATATTCTTGAAGCCTTCTGTTGATAATTGTACTAAATACTTTACTACTAATATCTGAAAGTGAAATTCCTCTATAGTTATTTGTGTCATTACAGTTACCTTTTTTATAAAGTGGAAAAATCACAGATTCAGACCAGCCCTCAGGAAAAATACCTTTATCAAACAGAGTGTTGAGAAATTTTACAAAAAAATCAACTATTTGTTGGCAAGGAGCTTTTAAAAATTCCCCAATAATCCCATCTGGACCTGCAGCTTTGCGATTTTTCAATTTTCGAAGTCCAAACAAGACTTCTTCTTGGGATATTGGACGGTCCATGAAATCATGCTCTTGTTCAAGAAAATCACAGTCACTGTTATCGCTCACTGAATCCTTATCTAATAACCCTTTGAAATGGTGAAACCATTCATCAACAGAAATATTATTCTTAGTGCCTTTCTTCTTAAAAGAAATCTTGTTCATGTGAGCCCAGAAATCTTGCTGGCTATTTATACTAGATACTAGTTTATCCAACATAGCTTTATTGAACATCTTTTTCTTTGTAATTAATGTATTTTTGTATTCTCTTCTAGCTCTAACATACAAATCTTTATCTTCTTTATTCTTTGAATGCCTGAATCTTCTTAACAAACTGCGAACTCTCCTTCTGCTCTCAAAACATACCTTATCGAGCCAACCTTGCTGATGTCTATTTTGATCAATCCTAATTTTCTTCTTCATGCATAATGCACATTCTCTAATACAGTCATTAAATAGCTCTAAAGCATCGTTAGCATTCACATCAATCATGTCTATTGCAGAATTAAATCTATTTTGCATGTTTTTCTTCATGTAACTTATCACAAAAATCTTGGCTATGCTCTTCAATCCAAACAAACTTCTCTATGATTTGTACAGCATTGAGATCCTGGCTTTTAACAACTTTCTCTGTTGAAAATACAATGCTAAATTCCAAAGGAAAGTGATCTGATTCTATACGATCAGCTACATGTAGTTCGCACAGATCAGAAACAGACTCATACAGTTCATTTGACATGATGAAATAATCATTTACACTGCAACCACTGTCACTAACGTATGTGTAGCGACCTGTCTGGTCGCCATTACACAAACCATTTAGAATACTCAAATTCAAAGCAGTGCACATATTTAACAGACATTTACCATAAGAGTTAATTTGAAAATCCTGAGAACAACGGCTAGAACTTAATGTAAAACTCTTAGACTGATGTTGGGTGTCATGTACATAATGTGATGGAGATATGTCAGAAATTCGACTATTTAAATCACCACATAGGAATAAATAAACATCATCAAGTAACAACAACAAATCACACAAACAGTCTTCAAGTAACTCAATTCCATTATCATAATCAAAATGCGTGTAGAAAGGAGAACCTTCAGGTGGGACATAAACGCATACATACAAAATATCTTTTGTACAGTTCAATAATTGCTTATCAATCAGAAACGCACATATATTTTCATACTTTACTTCTAATTCACGAATATGAGAACATAACTCCTGTTTGAATAAACACAAAATACCACCTGATTTTCTCCCCTGTTTAGTCAGTTTAACAGCAGGTTTTACATACATCTTAAATCCGGAAAATAAATCAACATCAACAGCTTCTTCAAAAGTCTCTGTAAGACATATAAAATCAAATGAAAATACATATTTCACAAAATCATCAAAAATGTATTTCGAACGCAATCCATTGACATTCCATGACAAAAAAGAAAACGTTCTACAGTTATCTACCGTAGGACAGACATCAGAAACAAAAGAATTATCAGAAGGCAAAACTTGCTCGAAAACTACACTTTCATTCCACCCCTCAAACTTTTGACATGAGGAGGGAGGAGGGGAAAAGCGTGCATGCGGACTGAGCCATCATCCATACACACACCAGCCGGTATGTGTACATCTGGCTCCTGCTGTGGCAGTTCACGTGCAATATGTGAAGCCAAATCCAAGGGGGCACCGTTACAGGTATGCACTTGCAAATTTTTGTGTGGCAGGTAAATTTTTGGTCCCCCATCAGAATTAACCCCACTATTCTCTCCCCCGACAAAAGGCCGGCCGCGTTCCTATTTCATTTCTTTGAGATTGTCATGGGGATCCAGGCCAAATTTCCTGCCATCAATATAGAGATGGTCGTGAACCATGCGGGCCTGTTTTCCCTCATCTCTGGCTTGCTTGAGGTGGGAGCCCAACTTACGTCGGATTTCCCTAACCCTCTGGGAGAAGTCTTCACCTATGAACGTGTTTGTTCCTCTCAGTTTTCCTTTTGCCTTCAGAATCTTAACCTTCTGTTTGTAAAAAGAACATCGGGCAACAATCGGTGAGTCTGGTCTGGAATTTATGCGGTGCACACGATCAAATTCGACTGTGTCTGTTAGCTCGAGTTTGTCTGTTAGCACATCTCGAATCATTCCTTCACATTCTTCATTCGTTTCTTTCCCTGTAATAGTCACACCATGAAAAATTAGATTGTTTCTTCTAGACCTGTTTTCAAGATCATCAAACTTCTTTTCCAGAGTGTTGACTTTGTCACTCAGATCCTGATTTTGTTTTTCCAAAGTCTCATTTCTCTCACGCAGCTCCCGGACTTCATCCCCGATGCCATGCACCAGGTCATGCAGGGCGTTGTGGTCCCGTCGCAAGTGACTGAGGTCTTCAGTCACACCGTCCAGTTTCCTGTTCATCTCCTGCAGGGTAGACATGACGTCAGCTAAGGATGGTTCCTTGCCAGGGCCAGAAGGATGAAGCGTGGGAAGCCTCGTCTGCCGTGTACTTTTAGGTGTGGGGCCAGCAGACTGACTTGGGTTGGGTCCAGGGTTTGCCTCCACGTCTCCTCCACGCAACAGCAGCTGGTTTTCTCCACGACGAAGGAACAAATTGTCCCCCCAGAACAAATACACGAGGGACAAGCCAAGGAGAACACCGGTAACGCGCGAGCGAACTTTTAAAATGGTTGCTCGCATTGCCATCTTAAACATGGCCCTCTTCCACATAAAGTGGTGAAATACAGCCAAGAAGGAACCACAGGTCGCTCTAAAGTCCAGCTGCCCCGACGGCATAGTGTCTCA
Source organism: Stramonita haemastoma (assembly GCA_030674155.1). NCBI lineage: Eukaryota > Metazoa > Mollusca > Gastropoda > Neogastropoda > Muricidae > Stramonita > Stramonita haemastoma. Next base: position 9,380 of record JASPKP010004001.1, on the reverse strand, counting down.
CGCAGTAAGTCGCCAACGTAGAACTCGGAACACTGCGTCAGTCCTTAGTACTTGAGGAAATACTGAAGACGATGCAAAACACAACCTTCGCCTAGCTGCACGTGCTGTGCACCCCCGAGAGAGAGAGAGAGAGAGAGAGAAGAGAGAGAGAGAGAGAGAGAGAGAGAGAGAGAGAGAGAGAGAGTGAGTGAGTGAGTGAGTGAGTGAGTGAATGAGTGAATGTGTATGTTTGTGTGTGCGTGCGTGCGCGCGTGTGTGTATGCGTGTGTGTGTGTGTGTGTGTGCATATAATTTTTATGTGTGCAATTTGCAAGCTTTTTTTCAATCCTTGAAGGAAGTTGAAAAGACATTAAAGTGGTACAACAAATCCGTTGCTGAAATTGCCTGCAATGGAGAAATGAAGAAATGAAAAATCCCATTGTCATAAAATGGAATTTGACCAGGATGAAAACTCATCTAATTTGTCACAATCTGATTTTCGCAAACTGCTGTGCATTTTTTGTTGTTGCAAAACCAGCGGCTCTATCCATTATTGGACCCGATTAATTGGAGGTCGCTTTGATTTAGGCCCATTCATTATGAGTTCCAGTTTGAGTTTGTTGTTGTTGTTTTAGTGTCGTTTGGATTAATGTATTATTTATTTATTTATTTATTTATTCTTTTATTTCGTGGATAATTGAATAAATAAATAATTGTGTGCTTTTTTACACTTAGTCCCTGTGTGTATGCAGTTTAAAAAAAATTGTCACCCGTTCCCACGGGCACACAATAGCCTACTCTTCCGAAATGCGGAACGGGTTTTAACATGTGCGCAAGATGCTCTCCGCGCGTTCTCACACGGGACTTCAGTTTATAGTCTCATCCAAAGGACTTTTGGGGACAGTGGAGTCGGCACTGATGTTAACCCCAGAGGTAAAATAATCTTGAACGAGATTCGAACCCGGGCCATGTGGTTTGTCTGTTCCAGTTGTGTTGGTTTAGATAGGGTTTATCCATTCAAAAAAAAGCGTGAAACAAATACTACATGAAGAATATGATCAACATAGCAACATCAAGCTAGTAGCTTATATTGTGCTCTCAAGTAAAACATCAATATTCACATGGGGACTAATGATCCCTACAATAACCAAACGAAGAAGACTGGGGAACAATGACTGAATAGAATGATAACAGCATCAACAACAATCACAGGTCATGAAAATAACTGACAATTTTCCCCCAAAAGACATACTTGCTGGATAGATAAGCAAGCGTTTTGGAGAGAAAAAATGCGAGTGTCCTTTGCTGTTCTACCCAACTTAAAAAGTTCATAAATGAAAAGGTAAAAAGTAAAGGATAAAAAAAAGAATGAACGGTACGACAGACAATTATAAACAAACAACGAGTTACATGATGAGATGAACAGATCATCATCCAGAAAAAAAACAAATTAACAAACAAGCCAACAATCATATAAAACAGACAAAGACCAGAGAGATAAATGGAAAACAGAGAAATGTGAAACCAAACAAACGTTATGCATTGAGAATACTGTGACCAACCATACAATACCAATTATGTGTAATGATTTGACACATAAAGCGCTTTGAATTAAAACAGATTAGTTGATGCAGTTTTAAGGCTAAAGGTATTTGTGGAAGGTCAGTAATGCCTGTAAAAAGAGTTTGCACACATACATAGTTGGAAGACAGGGTCGAGTTGTATTCTGGGGAAGGGCAGTGTTAACTTTCTCCTGTTATTTTGTTTTAATCAGTTTTATCCCCCGTGGGGATGCCAGGAGCCTGTTAGTATAAATAGCATCCCCACCTGAAGAAAATTCTGTGCTAGGAATTCCCTCAATTCTATCCCTCTCTTTGTTTCTGCCTTGTTCCTTTCTTCCT
>JASPKP010004001.1:0-2500 GCA_030674155.1 Stramonita haemastoma | reverse complement strand
CGTCTCCACATTTCTACTTGTCTGTTTGTTACGAACGATCAGGGGTTTTGTCTTTTCTTTTCCTGTTTTGGACGATAGCCCTACGGTCGTTAGGGTTATGATCAGGCTGTAAAGAGTCTTGCCAGTTCTTGGAGTTTGTTGTTACTGCCTCTGAGGAGATCGATGTCTTCACCGAACTGCAGACTATAGATGGATCTTCCACCTCAAGATTTATGGTAGCAGGGAACGCAAGGGGTGTCTCTTCGATTTGTTTGTTTTACAAGATTCAGCGCTACATAAATAAGATACATTATCCTTATCCTTATCCTTATCATCATTATTATCATTATCATTTTTATCATCATCATCATCATCATCATCATCATCATCATCATCATCATCATCATCATCATCATCATCATCATCATCATCACCATTATCGTATGATCTTATCAAGAAAGAAGCTTAATAGAATAGGCGAGAGTGTGCAGCCTTGTCTGACTCCTATCATTTTTGTTTTAAAGTCTGACCTGGCTCTTCATCCAAACTGTACGTTTTGCAGTGTTCTATATAGAGTGCCTGAAAATCTACAGCAAACTTTGTTCAATGTTAGAATGTGTCTGTCATAATCCTCCTTGCTATACTCTATCAAAGGCCTTTTGAAGTCAATGAAGAACGAACTGGTGCTTACGGTATAAAGCTCAGTGCAGAAAAGAGTTAAGTCATAAGTAAACAGTGCCAGTAACATTGCGGGCAATATCTTTTGGAATGTTCAACAACTGGACAATGTGGACTTTTTCAAATACTTTAGTTCCATACTGACGAAAGATGGCTGTTCTTCATCTGAAGCGAAGATATGTCTCTGGCTCTTGCCACGGCAAAGATGACAAGGACCCGAAAGAGCAAGGAGATGAGCTTGTCAACCATTTTGAAGCTTTAAGAGCGCTCATCTTTTCCCTCCTCCTGTACGGGTGTGAAAGTTGGACCTTGACTATAGAGGTGGAGAATCAGAGTCAAGCCTCTGTGGTGAAATCATCCTGAAGGTTTCTCCGCATCTCCTGGCAGGACCACAGAACCAACCAGTCAGTGTAGCATGAAGAGTTGACAGGAACCTTTCCTCTCTGTTGCAAAGAGAAGTAACCTGGCGTTTAACGTCAAAGCTCCCTTGCCTAAACGTTTGCTCCTGTAGGGAACACATGAGGAGGGTGGGGGAGAGGCAGGAGTAGACAGAAGAGTTAAACAGTCAAAGGAAATATGTTTTGAAAGTTTTGAAAATATCTTTAGTCTAAAAAAGAAAACAAAAACAAACAAGAACAAGCAGTCATTCAAGTAAGCAATCAACCAATGAAATGTATCAAGAATCGCGCGGGGGGGGGGGGGGGGATTGTAAGTCATGTTAGTAAGCAATAAGAAAAAAAAGAGAGAGATTCACATACACAGGATAAATACCAGAGAGAGAGAGAGAGAGAGAGAGAGAGAGAGAGAGAGAGAGAGAGAGGAGAGAGAGAGAGAGAGAGAGAGAGAGAGAGAGAGAGAGAGAGAGAGAGAGAGAGAGAGAGAGAATGACAATGGTTTATTGTCTCAGGCAAGATGCCCATTCACAAGGGGACAGTGGGAGGGGGACTGGGCACAAAACACAAAATGTCATATTCTGAAAACTTAATTAACAACAGCCCAAATAGTCATCATGTCATGGATTCCATAACATGGTTACAGGATAGATTCAGATCCTTTTTTTTTTTTTTATAAATGTATATAAGTTCTGATTAGCCCTTACAATGGAAACTGGTAAGGGGGACAAATTTCATCTGCAAAACTGTACAGATTCAAAACATACATCTCACAACAAACTTGTCTGCAACAAGGCAATGTCTCTTCTTCATTTTTTCATGACTTTTGAAACTTTGCACCGCTAACACGTGATAAATTTGTAATAATCATGTGGCATGTAGTGTACATGGAGAGAGAGAGAGAGAGAGAGAGAGAGAGAGAGAGAGAGAGAGAGAGAGAGAGAGAGAGAGAGAGAGAGAGAGAGAGACAGAGACAGAGACAGAGACAGAGACAGACAGGCAGACAGACAGAGAGACAGAGAGAACGCAAACGACCAAATCGATTTTAATCTAATGAACAAGGGTCAAGCTATGGCGGGTGATCTTGGTGAGTCAAGGGCGTTTGTTTGCCCAGTTGGGATAGATATGGCCACTGGTCAGACAGAGGTGTGTGCAATAAACAGGACTGGGCTGTCCCGCATTGATGAGAGGAGTGTGTGTGGGCTGCCTTGCCTGGCCTGGCCTGAAGCCACGTTGCTTACTGTTGATGGAGTGTGGGCTCTCTGTCTCTGTATGTCTGTCTGTCTGACTGTTTCTCTCTTTGTCTGTCTGTCTGTCGGTCGGTCCGTCTGTTTGTTTGTTTGTCTGTCTGTCTGTCTGTCTGTCTGTCTGTTTCTGTCTGTCTCTCTCTATCTCTCTCTCCCTCTTTCTCTCTCTCTCCCCCCACCCCTCTCTTTCCCTTTCTTATTTTT
>JASPKP010004000.1:17500-18504 GCA_030674155.1 Stramonita haemastoma | reverse complement strand
GTAAAGCAAAAAATCTGGTTGTATATATAAATAATTTTATTTTGATTTTCCTGTGGGGGCCCATGGGGGTTTTTTGTTTTACACCGGTTAAAGATTTGTATCGTTCTTCTTTAAATCGGTCCGAAAATTTGGCAACGGGCACGTTCAACAAAGAAGTGTACGTACCTTGATTTTGTAAAAACTCGGTTTTCCACCTTGCAGGGGTTTGGTGTATAATACCACTTGACACACCCTGTCAACACAAGGGAAAGACCAGAAGGCATGCTTGCGCCAGTTACACCTTTAATAACACAATAAATTGGTGGGCCGAGACCTAGACAAGAAAAAGAAAAACTGTGTAGGAAAACTTGTCAACTTAGTTCCTCCTGGGCGGTTTCGCATGAATGAGTCTACTGGGGCCTAGGCCTACTACTAAAACCACCACACCCACCACAGGGCCGAAGATACTCGAAGCTGGGTTGCCTTGCTGCAACGCCCTTGTTGTTGTGGTTGTTATACTGTCTGTCTTCGTCTGGCCCGGTTTTTAAAACCCCAAAATGTTTGGAACCCTCGAAAAAAAAAGTGCAGGGGTGTGCCCCGTGTTGGTCATGCGGCTGCACGTCGTTTGCGGTTGGGGATCGCAATTTGGGTGCTGCCTGCGTGTGTGTGTGTGTTGTGTGTGTGTGTGTTTTTCGTGTGTGTGTGTGTGTGTGTGTGTGTGTGTTGTTGGGGGAGGGGGGTTGGGGGGGGTGGGTCCCTCCGGGTACACGACGCCGAAGGAAAATTTTATGCAGACACGGACATTGACACACACACACCACACACACACACACACCACAACACCACTCACACACCCACACCACACACAACACAAACACTGAGAGAGGAGAGAGAGGGAAGGGGGAGGGAGGGGAGGGAGAGAGAGAATGAGGAGAGAGGGGTGGGGGGAGAAGGGAGGGAGGGGGTATGACGGAGAGAGGGGGAGAAGATGGGAAGGAAAGAACGAGGATAGGAGAGGAGAGGAT
>JASPKP010004000.1:5000-7500 GCA_030674155.1 Stramonita haemastoma | reverse complement strand
TGTGGGCGCGCGCGCGCGCGTGTATGTCTAAGCGGAAAGTGTGCATGATTGTATCAACGTGTATCATTTCATGCGGTAAACTTGACCTTCCAGCTATATAAGTTACACAATAATGATGGAAAATGCCACAGAGGCGAGCTAGGCGTTGTGTTTTCCTCAGTCCTAGTCGACAAAAATGTCAATGCTGTCCTGGTCTATTTCATAGTTCAGCCGAACAAACCCAAACGGAAAATGCTAGACTGATCTCTTTTGATACAACCCGGAACCCCGATAACAGAGATACTAAGTTTGGTATCCTCCCTTCTCCTCTTGTCTGGCAGCTTTGCATGCAACCCCACCCCAACCCCATGTGTGTGTTGTGTGGTGTGTGTGTGTGTGTGTGTGTGTGTGTGTGTGTGTGTGTGTGTGTGTGTGTGTGTGTACCCGCACCTGCTTACCTACTCATTATTTGATGTGCCCTCGCAATTTGACGACCCGGGTTCGATTCCCGTTCGAGGTGATTTTCCCCTTGGAGTTAACATCAGTGCTGACTCCACTCTCCCCAAAAGTTCCTTCGGATGAGACTATAAACCTAGGCCCCGTGTGCGAACGCACGCAGAACATCTTTCGCACACGTTAAATCCTGTTCCGCTTTTCGCAAGAGTAGGCCACTGTGTGCCTGTGGAAACAGATGACATTTACAAAACTGCATACACACGGGGACTGGATGTAAAAAAGCACATGAGTGCTTATTCCATCATCATCGATATAAAAGAATAAATAATTTAAAATGTTCTTGTTATCTACGCTCTCAGCAAGAGCTTCTACAAAAGGCGGATGCAGTTTTCAACACGATGCCCAAAGATTGCCTAGTCTGCACTCGTTCGTGCACAGGAACTTGGTTTACAGTTTAATTTAATCTGAGGAAATTTTGGAGGAGAGGAGTCGGGGATATTATCAAATTTTAGCTCTTTAAACACACACACACACACCACACACACACACACACCACACAACACACACAAATCCCACGGAACAGGCAGTTCTGTCTGTCAACGATGACCTCCAAACCAGCAGAAGAGCCAGTTCGGATATTGGGCAGAAATTTGATTATAGTGGAGATGCCTTGCTCACAACACATCCCCACTCTCTGGGCCAAGAGGCATACGGACAGTCAGCGTTAGAGATATTTCCAAAGACCCAACTCCCCCCCCCCCCCCCCCCCCCCCCCCCCCCCCCCCCCCTGCAGCACATAAGGACTGTGCAAGTCAAGCCTCCTAGACAGTCATAGTCAATCACTAAAGACTAAGCTGTAAAGTGGAATTCCATAAGTGGGAAAGACACTGATCATACAGCCTCTCACTTTGTTGTTGCCCCCCAGTGTCAATGGTTCAATAAAGAATTGTGATAAAGCTCTGGCGCAGAAGGCACAACAGATAGTTAAATTCAGACTAAAAAAACCCACCATACCACACTGCGACTATGACGCCATAACCACACATCTCTTCCGCACCACGACACAGGCCTAGTTACACAAGAATGACTAAATGAATGCCGGGGTCAGAATAAACAGCTCAATGTCCGACTTGTGACATGAATAATCTGAGGACGCAAGCTCTTGTCGGCTTTTATTAATGAGCTTAGGCCCCCGCTGTCCATTTGAGGAGATTTCTATCTGCCACTTCCACGATCCATCCCTGTGCAAGTCTTGAAGAAGATTAGGCTACACACCGGAAGTGTCGTCTGCAAACGCACGCGCAGCATCGTTAGTCTTGCGCAAACGTTGAAAACCCATCCGCCTGTTTTAGAAAATAAATCAAGAGCTTTAGTCAGTGGAATGGATGATATCAATGGACCCAGCATGCCGCATGCCTCAAGTTTCAGCGTGGTGTGTGTGTGTGTGTGTGTGTGTGTGTGCGTGGTGTTCTCTGCGACACGATGGAAGGAGAGAAGAGTTCGTGTAAAAACGGTGTCGCTGGTAGTATAGGCCTGAATACATACATACATGTAGATCTAGGCCTAGATCTAGGCCCAACTGAGGAATCTTCGGGGCAACTTTGCCCTTTGATCTGAATATAGGTCGCTGCTGACAGATCACAGTTTGTGCCGTCAGGGGATGAGTAAGCCTACCTGTGAAGAGAGAGAGAGAGGAGAGAGGAGAGAGAGGAGAGAGAGAGGAGAGAGAGAGAGAGAGAGAGAGAGATCCCTTAAGTTTACAAATTTACACGAGAAATAATTGTCTAGAAGACGAAAACAAGTACAGGTAACAAGTTACAACTTTTCTATCATACTGAAATGGATTGAAGAGAAAATAGTTGGGTTTTTTTCAAATATTTTTTTCATCGAGGGTAATGGAATAAGCACCCATGCTTTTGTTTTGTTTTGTTTTTTTATTACACCCAGTCCCCTGTGTATACGGTTTTATTAAATTTGTCATCCTTTCCCAACGGCACACAATGGCCTACTCTTCTGAAAAGCAGAACAGGATTTAACATTTGTGCAAAATGTTCAGCGTGCGTTC
>JASPKP010003999.1:7500-10000 GCA_030674155.1 Stramonita haemastoma | reverse complement strand
GAGCTGGGGAACTGTATTGAAGCCAAGGCACGCAAACAGTAACCAATCCAATTTGTAACCACGCTCGATGCTGCTTAATTAACCTTTGCTTCGAGAAAGCCACTGCTCTGACCATTGAGCTATCCTGTAAACTGTTAAAAACAACAATTTTTGAATAAACAATAAAAGAGAGAAATTGCAAGGTTAATTGATAGATACAAGGTGTTTATGGCTATTAGCTGCACTTATCCAAAAAAAAAGGGAAAGAAAAAAATATGATCCACAGCTTTTAGTGAAGCCATTATTTCTTACAATACTTACTCCCTCCTTCTTTTCTCAGATTTTTGCGTGCGTGTGTATGTGTGTGTGTGTGTGTGTGTGTGTGTGTGTGTGTGTGTGTGTGTGTGTGTGTGTGTGTGTGTGTGTGTGTGTTTGTGTGTTGTGTGTGTGTGTGTGTGTTGTGTGTGTTGTGTTGTGTGTGTGTGTGTTGTGTGTGTGTGTGTGTGTGTGTGTGTGTGTGTTGTGGTGTGTGTGTGTGTTGTGTGTGTGTTGTGTGTGTGTGTGTGTGTGTGTGTGTGTGTGTAACCTTAGATAAAAGGTCAAATGTCTCAAAGGTGTACATGTGATCTTTCTTTATCTCAATTCAGTTAAGAGCATAGTTTATATATAGAGCTTACTGGCAACTGTGTGTGTGTGTGCATGCGTGTGTGTGTGCATGTGTGTATACATACATATATATATATATATATATATATATATATGGGTCATTCTCCTGAAAACTGGCCAGATGGGGGTCACTATTTTTAGAGCCAAATAAAATATCTTCCAACACAAAAATCTTAAAATGTTTTACATCTTTTGTGTGGACTATGTTTGGAGAAATGAAGGAAATGAAATCATTTGTGTGTGTGCATTATTTTACTTGCCTCAAGCCATTTATGTGCAAAATTTACACGATTTCCTGTACCCAGTTTGTGACATGGTTTCGAGCAGACATATCAATCGTTTATATTTCCCTAGATTTTCAGTGTAAAGAATCAAATTTGTTATCAAAGCAAAGGTATGATGAAGAACTTTGTTTCTGGGTAAGTTAAAGTATATAACACGATTGCATCATAAAGAAATACCAGGAAGAAAATCAGCGTCTTGCGCATTACACTCGGCGTCTTTGCCACGTTCGATTGATAAAGCTGCATTGTCTAAAAATAGAGAACATGACCTTTACCCCAAAGTGTTGTGTCAAGAGTAATGCTTTTTGTGCTATTATTCACCAAGTTGGATGAAGAAAGGATAATGCTATCCTGAGAAATGAGCTACCTATTACGATTTTCACACATGGTGTCTTTCAAAAGCTGTAATGTTCGGACAAACAAAGGGACTATTTTATCGGTCACAGTGAACTCTTACCGACCTTCGCGTATGAATCTCAGTACGTTTGCACTGGGGAAGCTTTCTGATTCGTTGTCTGCTGTGAGAGAGTGTGTGCTGAGGTACACATGCACTCTAAACCTGTGGTGTCTTGTTCACTTTCTTTGTGTAACTCGCGATACGCCATCAAGCAACAGCCCCTGTTGAGGTCTTGGAGGAAAGATTGTTTATTCTTTCTGAATACTATGCATAAAAAGATTGTTACTACAGATTCAAGAGATGTCTATTCATCATTTCTTTGTGATGATTTCAGATTGTCACAGGCTTTAGCAGCTGTTAGATCGATCGATTCTAGCAACATGGGACGTTTGTCAAAAGGCTGGAATCATCGGCTTGGCTCAAAAACAGAAATGTACTCCAGATAATGAAATTAAGGTCATGATTTGAATGTTTTGTATGCAGGGAAATATGCTGGACTTCTTATTTTTGCATACAGCTTCTACTGTCGTAAATACTTAGTGTTCATTTAGTGACATCATTGACCTGTTCTCTCGATCGTTACTAACGACGCCATGTGTTTGGCGTCTTGAAATGTAGCGTGATACGGAAAAAATAAAAATAAAAGTTGTTGGAAGTGCAGCTTTCCATTGCTTCTCGTAAGTGAAATAATGTAGTTTATGAAACCAACTGGTGTCTGAAGCTCCTGTTTCTGTTCACTTGTCTTTCGCTTTTCTGTTACAAACAAATTTAGCCCTGCACGTTACCAAAGACACCACTACCATGTGTCTGAGTCACATTCGTTACATATCTGATTTATACTTTATTTTTAATAGATGAAGGCTTCGACAAATCTTGATAAAATATTTGAATGTGCAAGCCAAACCAACTGGGATGTGCTATAACAACTTATGAATTAAAATATTAGCTCCAATGATAAAACTTGTATAAAACTTTACAATCATTGTCCTGCACATTACACCTTCTACCATAAGCTAGGTGTCTATGCAATGTGTGTGATGGATTTAATTAGATTCATAGTACTTAACAAAGGGCTTGAGATAATGTGTGATATGTCCATTTTTGTGTTACACACAAAAATGTGTGTAACACAAAAATTATTTCGGGTGAGAGGCAGTACTTCTTTCATTTGAAT
>JASPKP010003999.1:0-2500 GCA_030674155.1 Stramonita haemastoma | reverse complement strand
GGTGTGTGTGTGTGTGTGTTTGTGTGTGTGTGTGTGTGTGTGTTGTTGTGTTGTGTGTGAGAGAGAAAGAGAGAGAGACAGAGAGAAAGAGAATGTGTGCGTGAGCGTGTGCGTGTGCATGTGTGTGTGTGTATGTGTGTGTGTGCTTGTGAGTGTATGTGTGTGTTTGTGTGTGTGTCTGTCTGTCTGTGTGCCTGTGTGTCTGTGTGTCTGTGTCCGAGTGGTGTTGGGGAGATATTTGTTTTCTTGTTTGTTTTAGGAGTTTGTTATTTTTCGTTTCGGGGAGCGGGAGGGGTGTTTGGATGTTTATACTTGTTTCATTTCGTAGATTGCTTTCTTTTTCTTTGTGTGTTTATTTACATGTTTGCTTGTTTACTTGAGACAGCTATTTGTTAGGTTAATCTTGTCAGATGAAAAACATGGTTTTGTCTGCAAAAAGGCAAAAAAGAATAGACATGGACAACACACAGAGATAAACCAAGAACAAAAGAGATACTGACAGATACAACAATTCAGAAAAGAAGGCACAATGGTATATCAGGCTGTAGCGGAGGAGAGAGAGAGAGAGAGGAGAGAGAGAGAGAGAGAGAGAGAGAGAGAGAGAGAGAGAGAGAGAGAGAGAGAGAGAGAGAGAGAGAGAGAGAGAGAGAGAGAGAAAGAAACAGGGTGAGACAGAGATAGAAACAACTGGGGATGGGGGCGGGGAAAGAGAGGCGGCAGAGACATAGGAAGTCGAGAGGGGGGGGAGGGGTAGGGAGAGAGAGGGGGAGGAAGGAAGATAGATTGAGAGAGAAAGAGAGGGGAAAGGGAGAGAGGAAGGAGAGAGAGAGAGAGAGAGAGAGAGAGAGAGAGAGAGAGAGAGAAGAGAGAGAGAGAGAGAGAGAGAGAGAGAGAGAGAGAGAGAGAGAGAGAGAGAGAGAATACATAAACACATAAAAATTCCAATGCAACGAAAGAGTTGTTTTATCTAAGTGTTGTCTTCAAGCTCATTCTCGTAAACTAAGTTGGCAGTACAAACACATTTCTAACACTTTATTTTGCAATTAAAAACTATTCTCGTAAAACTATCTTGTATTAAGCTTACTCAGGCAAACTTTATTTTGAAGTTAAACATCTTCTCGTAAACTCATTTTGCAGTAAAACTTTTCTCTCGTAAACACATTTTACAGCTGAACACATTCTTGTCAATTCATTTTGCACTTAATCCTATTCTTGCAAGACCATTTGCAATCAGTCCAAATACCCTAAAGTCAGTTAACATCTAAACCCATTGTCGTAAACTAATTGTGCAGTCAAGACCTTTATCGTAGACTCATTCTGAAGTTAATCTTTTCTCGCAAGTTATCAAGTTAAGCCTATTCTCGTGAACTTGTTCGACAATTCGACAACTCCAAAGACGTAATGTAGCAAGTAAGCCTATTTGCTAGAGCCATTTTGAAGGTAACCCCATTTTCATCAACTTATATGACTATGAAGCTCATATTGTCAGCTAGTGTCCCAGTTCAGCCCATTTTCATAAAACTGTATTGCAGTTAAAGCCCATTATGATAAACCTGTATTACAGTTAAGCCTATTAGGATACAATTATATTATAGTTAAACCTGTTCTCTATAAAAAACATGACGTATTTTTAAAAAAACATGTATAGGTGGACAGAAAAATTAAAACCCGAAAAACGTAATCTAATACAGTACCATCCACTACAAAATACTTTGAATACAAAAACAGCGTGAAGAAAGACAACACAGTCTGACTCTAAACAGCAAAATACAAAAAAAATGCAGAAGGTACATCCTGGGCTCATCCCAGTGTTTGGATAATTATCACTTCCTGGTTGCCAGAATAAATCAGGTAGGCATCCGTCAGTCTCGGAAGACTATGGAGTCGAGCTCTAGGCTCTAGAGCACAAAGCCTGGTAAGTAAGTAAGTATGGAGGGCAAGCTATTACCCATGCAGCAGACCCCCCTCCCCTCCACGTCGCTGGAATGGTCTATTAGGAAAGGCAATCGCCGATACGAATGGTTCCATTGCCGTCGCAGGAGCCGCTAGAACATTGTCAATAGGTCTACAGCCCCGAACCGCCTTGGGGACTCAACTTCCCAATTCTTTTTTCAGTGATAGTGTTTAAACATGACACCTGTGCGCATGCTCGTTTTTTTTATTTCATTTTTGTTGTCATCAGCTCCTTTTGGCACATAATGGCCTGCTCTTCCGAAAGGCGGAAAGGGTTTTATCGTGTGCGCAAGTTGTTTTGCGTGCGTTCGCGCACGGGACCTCAATTTATAGTTTCCTCTGAACTGAAAATAAATCAATAAATCAGTATAGGCAAATTGTCATGAAATAAAGAAAAAAAAGATTATTGGAAAAATTGCTTGCAGGGAAAAAGGCAGCAGAATGGACCAGGAAAGATAGAAAACACGTAAAGACAGAGTTCCAAGATGGGGGGAGGTGCCATTTATGCTAAAAAGACCCCCCTGGCATCCCCACGGGGGTCGCACAC
>JASPKP010003998.1:17500-18506 GCA_030674155.1 Stramonita haemastoma | reverse complement strand
TTCTGCATGTGATCTACACAAAGGGAATTAAGGCACATGCAGGTCTGCAGTTGAAGTTGACCTGGGAGATCCTAAAAATCCCCACTCTTAATTCACCAGATGCTGCCAAGATTTGAATCACATCTTCATAGACCCATGTGATTGAAGTCAAATGGTGTCAACCACTAGGCTACAGCGTCAGTCAGACAATAACTGAATGTTTTAAATGACTAAGTTATACAGATCTTTCTAAATCAGTAAATGAGCCAGTGTTGAATAACCCTTTTGTTTCTGATTTCAGACCCATCCTTAATTCCAGAGTATAGCCAGTACAGTCCCTGAAACAGCATGTGAAAGCACAGCAAGAGAGGCACCAAGCAGAGGGGAAAAACATGGCCGCTGCTGTCATTGGCTCGGACATCGACAGCTTCATACGAGAACAGAAAGCCAAACTTGCCTCAGAGAGAAATGCCTTGAATGTGAGTAGTAATATTGATACTGTGACTGGATTTCCCAGCAAATATGGCACAGAGTATAAGTGTTTAAAGCCATAATAGTACTGTTAATGGAAAACTGGAACTGAATTGATTTTATACTCTGCAAAGATCTCCCACCCTCCTGGACTTGGGTTGGGAGTGAACTCCATTGTCACACCTCCACACCATGTTAATGTGGGCGTTCTCTTGATGGGGCTGGGTGGGCACAGCCTCAAGGTGTGGCAAAGGCAAGTACTGGTGCAAACCAGCATGATAACAAAAATGAAAATGGGTTCTTGGCATCTTCTACTAGGAAGACTGGACTGGTCATGAGCCACTCTGAAGATGGAATGTGTCGGCTGAGACCAGCAGGTAGACTCAGGCATAGTCACAAGCACAGGAGACTAGGCACTAAGCCTTACACCGAATATGAGGGAACGCAGAAGAAGATGGAGAATTAATTCATTTAAAAAAAAAAAATTTTTTACTGTGGAAGGGGGAGGGAGGGGTAGTTCTTTTTATGCTTTGTATTGATTTCTTTTTTACTGTTT